>VDFB02157015.1:0-28005 GCA_007258455.2 Sequoia sempervirens
ATCCCTGAAGATGGTCAATCTTCTACTCGCTTGTAGCTGTTCCCATCACCGGGGTGGCTATCTGAACTATCCTGGATCTAGATACATCCATCGTCAGGTGGGATCTGACCCTCGACTTCTTTTCCTTCTTTGTACTTATTTGTGCTTGAGCCAAGATGACTTCAAGCCTTTCCTTCAGATCCATCAGGGTTGAGCTTTTCTTCTCCAATTGCTTCTCGAGCCATTCAAGCATATGAGATTCCCTTTTTTGGTGATTCATGATCACCTTCTTCTTCCTGGATAGGTGGGATCTCTATTTTCTTGCCAGTCGGTGTCTCATGCTCTATCTTTTCTTCTTCTTCTTTGTCAAAATCCTAGATGAATACTGTTTCTTTTCTCAGGGATTGAATAGTTGTGTGGTCCTTGGGGTTGTCCTCTTCCTTAAAGGTTTTCTCTTCTTCCTCTTGTTCAGGCTCATGATCTTTATGATGTTCTACTTCTAGGCTTTTCCTTATGGCTTCAACCTCTTCCTCAAGCTTATCTTCTTCTTTCATTTATTCTTGTTCTTCTAAAAGAGGCATCTCCTTATTGTGCTTATATTTCTCATCTTGTTCCCTAGTTGGAGGTTTAGTGTCCTCCATTTTCTCATATGTAATATTCTCTTTATTAGTGGGTTGTTTTTCTACTTCTTCTTTGATGTCCTTGAGTTGTTGAGCCAATTATTCCTCGAGCTCTTGGTCAAAATTTTCCACAATATATTTTGTGCCTGACTACTTAATGTCTTCTTCAAATGATTGTATCTCTTCCTCCTCTTCCTCATGCACCACCTTATCAGTTACTAAGTGCTGATATTTAGGATGCTTGTGATAATCATCTTCTTACTCTTCCATTTCTTTGGTAGCTTCCCTCTATTGCTTCTCCAAATCTTCTGATATTTGCATTATTGCCTCCATCATGGGAAGGTTAGTTGGAGGAGGGATATGAAGGTTAGCGACAACCTATGCCAAGGAAAGTTGGACTCTCAGGTTCATTAACACCCTAGATAGTTCCATCAATATGTTTTGCATATGCTTAGAAAAATCCTTCGGGAGTGAGAGAGTGGGCATTGGCATTGTTGCAGTGGCTAGTGGGAGGGCTGATGGTGGAGACATGGATATGGAAGAAAGAAGAGAGGTAGTGGCAGAGGAAGACTCTGTTACCATTACCTATGCAACAGGCAGGGTGGAAGCAAGGTGGACTGAGATGTCCACTGCAAGTGGAGAAGAGGCAACCATTACCTGAGAGGCAGGAGCAATAGTGGTGGTGATGATATTAGTGCAAGAGTGGATGCAACAGGTGGGGATTTTGGCTGCTTGGCCTCTTGTTCCTCTCCTTCATGGAGTAGGTCCTCCTAGATGGTGGGGATCTCCATAAAACTGCCTGATTTATTTAGTTTCTTGGAAGGTTTACCTTCTGAGGCCTTCCTTGAGTACACCTTAGGCTTGGCCTAATGTTCAACCATTTCTTTTCTCTTTCTTAACTTGGTGGCTAGAGGATATTTTGAAGTTTCTCTGGATGGGGCAAAAGTTGTCCCACTATCGGTCTCACTTCTTGGCTTGTCTTTATGCTCGCCATATGTTAGTGTAACTCCCTCAAACTTCAATTGGGAAATTTGTTTGTCAATCCATTCTTTGGTTCTTGCTTCAGTGGGTTTCATTAGAATGTCGAGGTCATTGACCTCTTCCTCGTTCCAATCAATTAGGGGTAGTGGTAGATTGGCAACTACATCCTATCGAGGATCAACAATCATGCTTTCATCCTCAACAATTTGATTTGACACCGGAAATAGGTTCATTGGTTTTACAAAATAGGTTGTCATACACATGTAGTGATGAATACACACTTCCCTATCATCCCTGCAATTGGACCATAAGTCTTCAATTTTATGCAGATGGGTATACTCTAGCCTGACCATCTTCTTTAACTTTCCATATGGATCCATCTATGGCTTGGTAGTGTGGAATTCCAAGTTATATTCAGCCAACTCCTTAGAATATTCTACACATTGGGATGTGGGGAGTGCATACATCATTGACCAAATTAAAGGGGATAGGGAACCCTAGCCAATGTTTGTCGCTTAGGAGGGTGTGTTCTCATTGTATCTACCAAGAGTGTTCAAGTAGTATCAGTTGATCATTTGGGTAATCTTCTTAATAGGGTTACCAGATCATGGTAATCCTCATAGAAATTGCTTCGGAAGAGCTCTTGGGGCACTTTATTTGCACTTCCCCTCTTCTCCTTAAGCGATTAATTGATTGATGAGATTCTTGTATTTGAGGGGATCAACATCCTAAATTTTCTTAGCATACTCTTTAGATGTTTCCTCCATTTCACTAAAGGTGGGGAAATGGAAAATTTTCCCTATTAATTTAGCAAATAGATTAGCTAATATATTTCCATCTCTATCCACTACTCTCCTTATGTCCTCCTGATATGCCTCCATGTAGGCCATTACAAGCTCAAGAGCTATAAGGGAAAATGGGAACCCAACAGCCTTAGCCAATCCACTGCTCCTAATGCTTCTGGCATTTTTTGTGGTTAAGTTGATTCAGGCCCTTTTCTTAAACTCATCGATATCAATATGTTCTAGATTAGTATCTAAGATCTCCTTCCAATCTATCATGACCCTAGAATTGAGGGGTTCCCCTTGGAACTTGTTCTTCATTTGGTCCTTATCTTCCTTCCCTTAGGGTGATTTAGCTGACTTCTTTCCCTTTTCCTTTTCCATGGTCACCTTGGAGGGTCCTACAGCTAGTTCCATATATCTTGCAGGCAAGAGAGTTGTAAGCATATTCAAGCATGAAAAATATAAAGAACGTTAGCCGAAATCAAGCCAAACAATGCTAGATCAGGTGATTTATCATTTAAAGATCATAATACCTCTTTTAGATCAACATTGGCCTTTCATTGGAGGGAGTTATAACAATGTGTCCCTAGGGGTGCAGACTTCCCTGGGTTGGTGACTATTCTAAAGGTAGTTGTGAGAGGGATGAAAATCAAGGAACAATGACCTACTTGATCCCACTCACACCAAGATTTGATCATTAGGTGGTGTCCACTGGGGAAGTTAGGAAATTTTAGCGCATGGGTGAAAACCACTTTGAAGTTTAGGAGGCATTAAGACCATTTTGTTGTGTAGAGCCAAGGCAAGAAAATGCAATGGGTGGCTTAGTTGTTGAAATAACACTGGCAAGGCAACATCCTGCAAACAACATTGTATCATGTAGGACCTATAGCCTCAGAGGAAGTTGGGTGCTCTATCATTAAAGTTCAAATTGCTTAAAGGGATGCGGGCCAGAAGGTGTGGGCAGGTGCTAAGTGCTGGTCATTTAGAATGGTGCAGCTAGGTCAGAAGTCTGGCAGAGGAGCTCTGCATGATCAGGTCTGTAAAGGGATTTAGCATCTCTCATTTATTATCAGACAATTGGAAGGAAACAACATGATCAGGTCCCGTGTAGTGGGCTGATGGTAGTCCGTGGATGTTTTTCATGAAGATGATAAGATGGAAGTTTGCGAACGACCAGCCGCTAGAGGTAAGCCACCTATGGCTTGACACTTGATCATTTTATATTTAGGCTCAAAAGAAGATGAAAATTGTGGTTCTGGAGGAACAACGTGTTAGAGTAATGTTATTTGCTTAATTAATTACATCACATTGATTAATTAATTAAGTCACTTATTCCTCTTTATTACTTAAGCTAAACTTAGGCACATTAATAATTAATTATTAATTATTAAGTGTGCACACTAGGGTTTCATTTAGGGTTTCCCTTTTAGGGTTTCTTGATCTCCTTCATAAGGATTGATCACATTGTAATAATGGATTCTCTTAATGCATTTTTACAGAGAGGTTTTCTGAGAACATCTTTTTCGTTCTTCATATCTTTTGCATGTGACAGGTATTCATCTTGCATGCAGGTGATCTTGGATTCTAACATGGTATCAGAGCTCCAGACCTGCAGCTGCCTGTTCGTGATCTGAAGATATGGCCTCTTTGTGAGTTTCAGTGCAAGGGTTTCATGTGCATCTTTTTCCGCGATCCGGGTAGCGGTTTGGGGGACACAATGGGCTCAACGGAACGCCGCCATCACGGGGCCGCAACGCCCCAAACCCTAGGAACGCCTCACAAATCACGATTTGCAAGTTGGCTCTGGAGGCAAATTTTTTGTCTCGAGGGGTCAGACGGCCTCAAAGATACAGATCGAGGTATTTTTGAAAAAATTTCAAAAATATTAAAAATTGAAATTCTTCATTCTTGGGCGCCTACCAGACAAGCAAAGGGCCATCATTACCACCCCGGCTACACGGGCGGCGCCCCCAGCGCACCTCCACCGGCCAATGCCAGCCCCCGCGGGATTTTCTGCGCCAGCCGAGGTCATATGAAGATCCGGGCGCTAAGATCCAGCCCCCGGCCGGTTCGAGCCTCCAGCCCTGGTCATATGGGGAACCAGGGTTTTCTGCGCAAGCCCCCGGACCGATCCAGCCCCTTCGAGCTCAGCCCGCGGTCATATGCACGACCAAGGGCCAAAATTTTTCATTTTGCAGGGGGGGCGATTTTTTGCCCTGACGGCCAGACGGCCGTCAAATTTATGCTCGTGAACTGATGACGTCAGCATGACGTCAGCGTACGGCCGGCCCTCTTTGCCCCCTCCTAACCCTAGTTTTGCCCTAAAGAAGCAGTTTTTTTCTTTTGGCCATAACTTGGGCATACGGTATCGAAATCGGGCAAACGAGATATCGCCGGAAAGCTGATTCCGAGCTCTTTCCTGTAGTGCAGTTTATTTTACAGTATTTTTCTGTTTTACTGCATTTATTACTGTTTGAAGTCAGATGTTGTTTTTGGACTTCCGAGCTCATAACTTTTTGCCACGATCTCCGTTTTTCGCCTCGTTTGAAGCGTCGGAAAGGTATTAAGGAGCTCTATATTGCTGTCCATGCACTTTTTCTGTATCTGTCCCAGGTTTATCAGTTAATCCAGATTTGGCCCGATGGGTTGTTTGGCGATTACTTGGATGTTTTGGCAGTTGGGAGAGTGCATCTTGCATCTTTGCACTTCGTTTACAGTAATATATCATTTAATAATCACTTGCTGCATCATAGATTCCAGAGTTGTTCCAGTTTGGAGTTTTCCAGTGTTCCGTGGCATCGGGTTTTCTGTTGCTTTAATCATGATTCCTTGAGTCAATCAGTGACTCTCATCCGGTTTCAGTAGTATACAGAAGAATATTTCCTTGCTTGCCTATATCAAGTTCCAGTGTTACTCTACAGAGTTCTTCCAGTGCTTCTTTGCAGCATGTAATCTCATTGTAGGGGGGGTTTTGTCCCACTGGGTTTTTCCTTCTCTACTCCTTTTTTGTGTTGTATTGGGTTTCTTGCACATCACTTTGTGCCATATTTTGTACTTGCACTGTATTATAAAGTGCCATGGGGGGTTGTGTAGTGCCTTTGTTTTGCCATCACACCTTTGTCCGGTGAGTGTCCCTCCACGACAACAGTGAATCCAGATGATTCCAGTCTCATGTATGTGTGCTTTATTTTGCACACCACTTTTTCAGTTGCAGGTGCTTTCTTGTGCACTTTCAGATGTTCTTGGTTCCTTTTCATGCACTTCATTCTTGCATTGTAAATGGGTACCTGATCAGGCCTCGTTGCCGGGACCCATCTTTGCTTTCATGCATCCTATTCTAGTGTTTTAGCTTCTTCCTAAGTTCATCTTAAGGGGGGGTGTTAGAGTAATAAGTTATTATGCTTAATTAATTACATCACATTGATTAATTAATTAAGTCACTTATTCCTCTTTATTACTTAAGCTAAACTTAGGCACATTAATAATTAATTATTAATTATTAAGTGTGCACACTAGGGTTTCCCTTTTAGGGTTTCTTGATCTCCTTCATAAGGATTGATCACTTTGTAATAATTGATTCTCTTAATGCATTTTCAGTAGAGGTTTTCCAGAACATTGCTTTTTCTTCTTCTTCCATCTTTTTGTATGGATGTATCGATCTTGCATGCGAGTGATCTTGGATTCTAACACAACGAACCCATCATGACAACTGCATGGAAATCTGTAGGGAGAGGCCAGCATAGAGCCAACATTTAGTCGTTTTGGTGCAAGGAAGATCAGGTGGTAGCAAAGGAATTGGAACCCTTTGGTTGGAAGGATGCCTAGGTTTTTCTGCTTGAGTTAATTATTCATGCGACAGAAAAACACTAGCCAAGCTCCACATTGGATGATCCACATTACATGAATTTCTTTGTTTTTCTATTTGGACAGTGAACTAAACGACGGGTGCCAATAGGTAGAGGGATGGGTTGTGAAATTCATTTAAATGGTGGAGCTGGAGTGGAAATCCATGGACGATGGTTCATGAGGAGACCTCTGCAATGGACTGAGACTTGGGTGCTTTAGTGGAGTTTAAGCTTGAATGGCAATAACCAAGGCGGGACCCTCCTAACTGGAGGACAACACTAGAAAATCATTTGGAATGGTGACATGCCAAAACTATCCCGAAGATGGAAGGATGCACTTGTGGACCCAATTGGATCAGAGGATCCTTCCATTTTGGGCTCATGAATTCAGCTAAGTTCAAAATGACCAATTAGGGGTGCCCTCTTGTGAGGGCGGACCCAATGGGGGCATCCTCCCTTTTAAGTTTTAAATGTTTTCAAAGGAAGGTGAAAACGGTGGTTAGGCTGCAGGCCCGCATGGCATGGATGCCTTGGTTGAGGAATGGTCATTGGGAACTCTAGTTCTGCAAGTTGTCTATGAAAGGTTTCAAAGGTTTTCTCCAAATTCGAAGACATGGGTTTTTTCCATCGAGGTTTACTCAAGTTGATTTTTAAGCTTTCTTCCAAAGATTTAGTAACTTTTTACCAAAATCAAAGAAAACTCAACACATGGCTCACAACAGAAAACTGACCTATGAAACCTAATGAAGATGGATGAATCAACACTTGGCAAGGGATTTGAAATGATGATGGAGCTCGGGGGGTGTGATGACAACATTGGCATGGCTCGAACAAACTCCTCAAATTCCTGTCGGTGAAAATGATAGCTCAAGATGGGCTATTTATAGATTTTTTCACATTTAATCCCATCATTAATACTCATTTGGTGGCATTTAGGGTTGGTGAATGAGAATTTCAAAAAATACAGTGGGAATGATGAAATCCATCGAGTAGACAATAGTTAGGGGTTAGGCATTCGAGCATTCAACAATGAAAATAGTCGTCGATGATGCAAGTCCCATGACATAGAAGGTCATCATGTGAAGGCCATTCAAAATGGCTAGGGAGCTAAGGAAACCCGCATAAAGCAGCCTATAGGGGTGGACCTACATTGCTAGAAGGACATCAGCCTTAAAGAATGAAGGAAAACAACTAAGGAAGTTCGGCAAAGTCTTAAAGCCTTAAAAATTTGAGGGTGGTAAAACATAATCAACTTAAAGTGACTCTTCTACGATTCCTTGGCCAATTAGGACACAAAAATAGGGGGCATGCAAAATGAGGAAATGAAAAAAATGACCCAACGAAGCGAAAAGAGAGGGAGAGGGGGTCCTCATTCCAAACGGGGCATGTGTTATAGGCACAACTAGGGGGATCTAATATTTCGAGGTCAGAGCTGCTCATAGAAATAGATAAATAAGATAATATAGTATAAATAGAAACTTTCATCAACCCCCTACTATATCAGACCATGTGGAGAAAATGACCTAGGTCTGCAAGCTCTATTTTCACCACATTCCTCCTAGCATAATTAAAATATTTAATTATGTTTGATTTTACACTTTAAGCTATTTAATTAATTCCTATCTGTTATTCTTCTTGATTATTTAATAAATAAATTATATTTATTTATTTAAGTGCATCACTAATTGTCTAATGTATGTCTATGATTAAATTAATGAACATTAATTTATTTAATTATCTTTGTCCATTATTTCCTCCTAATTATTTAAATAAATAAATTTTATTTATTTATTTAAATACGCCATTAATTTCTAATGTCTTCTCATAATTAAATAAATTCATTAATTTATTTAATTATTTTCCACCTTGGCATTTTCCCAATTTTAAATAAAATTATTTATTTAAAATGGTCCCACTTTCTAATTTTCGTTTTTGTAGGTACAGGTACGACACGATGCATTTGTTGTTTCTTGTGACACATTCTACTTAACGTGATACATTCAATTGATAGAATGATGCATTTGCTTTGTTGCGATGCATATGATTTGTAGAATGACACATTCACCATTTCAAGACACATTTTCTTTGTAGGTCAACACATTTTTCTATAGACTTTAACCTTTGGCCTCGAGACACATTTGTTGTGCAAAATGACACATTCACCTATTAATTTTCAGATTTTGCCCTACGATGCATTTGACAACTAGAACAATGCAATTGCTTTGGAAAAATTTTCTTTTGGGTTTTTTCATTATTTTCAATTTTTTCCTTTTCCATTTAGTAGCATAGATGTTTTTCTAGTTACTCATTTGCTATGGCAACGTGTGGCTTCAACCTTTCATGTGTCCAAGGCATCTTTTAAGACTACTGACAAATGGTTTTGTAGGTTTGAATGTCCAAGGATTTTATTTTGAAAGCACTTGTGTTTGTTTTAGATTAGAAAAAACTTCCAAATTAGTGCTTTAAAAAGAACAACTATTTGTCTCATCTAGATTTAATTAGAAGGTTAAAGAGCATTTCTTGATTGTGCTTGAAGGTGGTAGGTGATTATGCTCTCACCTTGTGCAAACTAGGTGATCAGAAAGCCAAATCCATCTATTTTATGCTTTGAACCTTAGAGGGGCCTGTCTCGAATGAGGGAACGACTCCAACTGATTTTTTGCTTGGGTCTATATATAAAATGATGAGTCTAAATCATCAAGTCCTCGCGGTATGTAGGCCTTAGCCATGTACTACCATTCAAAAATAGGTACCTACCTTTTCTTTTAAAGGTATAAGAGCCCCTAGTAGATTGATTAAAGCCTTAAGTGGCTTGCTCTATGCTTGCGAGGTGTTGTTTCCCCAAGTATTTACTAGAACCTTTTGTTTAGTGGCCAAAAACCCATCTATTTACTAGCCCAACAATGGTCGTTGCAAAGGAATCCACATTGTCACAGTTCTTAGTAGAGGTGATAAGTCTGTCATGGGATATTTATGGAGACTTGAAGCTTGGTTGACCCTAGAAGTGAGTACAATGTAAGGCGGAGCCTGTGTGGCTAGGCTTCTAGATTCACCCGTTAAGAATAAGTGCGGCTAGGGAAACCCACATGGAATCTAGCAAATATAGTCCTTGCCTAACCTAGGGTTGTGCTTGTCTTCATTGTGCATGTTTTAAAAATATTGTGTTTTCCAAGTGTTTTCTAAGACATTAAACAAACAAAAAAATTTCATAAACATGGAAACATTCACTCAAACTCAAAACCATTCTTAAAAATTGGCCAAAATTGTAAAAAAATTAGACTCATTTTTCTTGCAACGCATTCACTATTTTGTGCTTCATTTGAGACTTTATGAAACTCATTCGCTATATTAAGTTGCATTTGCTACTTTTTGCAAAACATTTTCCTATGCTACACCATATTTGTTTTATAGAACACCACAATTGCTTTATTGAGCTGCATCTGTTATCTGTAACACCGCATTTGCAAAAATTGTGACACATCTAACAAACTGCAATGCATCTGACCTAAAACGACACAATTTCCTATAAAAAACAAAAACAATGTCATAGTCCAAAACCCAATATCAAACTTGTCCAATCTGTTATCAAACATCTTTTTTCAACAACCTTAGTTAAAAACCAAACAAAGAATTTCTCAAATCCTTCATTCTTTGCATCCTTTAGCTTGCATTCTCCCATAGGTTGATCCTTACAAAAAAAATTAGTTGCATACTTAGAGTCCATCATCATTTTCAGCCATAAACCAGGCTTTAGGTCGTCATTTCATTTGTACATTTTGGGATAGGGAAACTTACCATACTTTGCAAAATCATTACCTTCAAGATTAGGTTGTCATTGGACTTAGTCAACATTATTTCCCTAAAGTAATTGTCCTTTTGTTAGACTTTCCAACTCAAAATTCTAGTTAGGAAACCTCACTTTGTCATCTTGTCATCATGTCCTTTAGTCACATTAATAAATCATTTGATGATCCAAATTGAGACATAGATCAAGCTTTGGGTGGTTGGGTAACCTTTCCAAATTACTTTGACCTTTGCATTGGCATACCTTAGAACATTCAATTCATCTTACTCTTCATTTTGCATGCCTTTTTCCTAAAAATCCAAAAAAAAAGAAAAAAAATAGTCCACGCATTGTCCTTTAACATTTATCATTTCCTTTAAACAACATTCTCATATTGCATTCCTTATTGTCAAAAACCAAAAAACATAGTTGTATTAGCATCCCTTAATAAAAAAATCCAAAAACATAGTGTCATTATCTAGTTGTCATTTTCATCCATCTTCCTAATTTGAGCAACTCCTTATATGGTTGAGACTAGGCTTCAAAGAAAAAGAAGACAAATGGAAAATTTTGGACAAGACACCGACACTTATATCTTTTTCAATGACATGAATCAAGACA
Organism: Sequoia sempervirens; assembly: GCA_007258455.2. Taxonomy (NCBI): domain Eukaryota; kingdom Viridiplantae; phylum Streptophyta; class Pinopsida; order Cupressales; family Cupressaceae; genus Sequoia; species Sequoia sempervirens. Next base: position 10,616 of record VDFB02157015.1, read on the forward strand.
TGAACCAACACACATCCTTTATCAATCTTTTCAGTGACATAAGCATGCCATCTTCCTCACACAACCCCTTTGAACCATTCATATGTAGAGATGAACATGGACATGTATTTGAGGAAGACATAGAAGCTGCAACTCAAAATCTCGAAGTGGCCTCTTTTGTGGAAGATTTTCTCTTGCATTATGGGGATAGATATGTAGCCATGCTTTTGCACCAAGGGGAAAAATTTCCGCATGGCTTTGACATTAGCACTTTAAGAGAAGCCTCTCTTAGTCATGATGCAAACAATGACAATGTTAACAACACCTCCAATACTAGTCAACCCCAAAACAATGTAAACAATACCTTTATTGATGCCAAATCACAAATTTCCACAAGCTGTTGGATGTTGTGGATGTGTTGCTAATATGTGGTTGTCATTGATTTTGACACTATTAGCATTTGGTGTACTAGAGGCTATATATGTTGAGGATATTGAGAAAATTGTAAAAGACAGTGTTATAGGTTCCCATTGGAACTATGCAGATCATGAAGGTGTTTTGTTCTGTACATTGAAGATTAGTTGGTGGATTAAAGGGATTATTTTAGTATATCTAGATCATCTACCAAAGGTTTTAGATGTCCGCATGAAGTTTTGAGTGTGTTGTGATCTAACAGTGTTTCTATGGTCTCTATCAGTGCTCTTGAATGAAGATTGTGTGATTCTATTGGTCTCATTTGTTGTGGATTTTTCTTTGTTGTTTCTTGGTGCTCTCAGACGTCTCTAGATCATTCTCTATATTTTTAGTACATCTACATTGATTGGTGTGTTCATGGTTGAATATTTTTCTTGGTATGCTCAATTTTTATATTCTTGGCCGACATGATGGGTGTAACATGTTGTGAATCTTTGAGGTGAAATTAATTGAAGTTTTTTTGTGTTGGAGTTTTAAATTTGGGTCTCCACTATGCTATGGCTGACCTTGGTGGATTCAAATTAAAAGTTTATTTGTAAATTTGTGCCGACATTGCAAATATGTTTTATTTTCTTGGCTGACTAAGTTGTGATGAAATATCATGTACCGGATATTTAAGAGCGATTGTTTGATTGTTGTTGTTTGTTGAGAAGGTGCTTCATGTGATCCTATGTGTGTATGTGTGAATATCATTCGATTACAGAGCAAAGCGTGAAGAATATTCTATGAAGTGTGAAGAAGTTTTGATCTTAATTGGAACTATAATCATGCTTGTGCAAAAGCTATTTTCTCAGTTCATACCCTCTAGATTTTTAATCCTATTCTATTGAGCAGTGAGCCCCTTTTGTATTTTAGTAGTGAGCTTTAGGCAATGTGCCTAAATGCATGTGCATTCCCCTTATTATTTCTCTATATAATTTTAACAGAGTATAATCTTCTGGAGTAACATCCACCATGGTTTTTCCACGTAAACAAAATCTTGGTGTTCTTTGTTTCTCTGATGTGTTAATTGCTTGTGGTTAATTGCTTATTCATCAGATCTGATATTAAAGTTCCACCATGGTTTTTACCCTAATAGAGTTTCCATGTAAACAAAATATTGGTGTTCTTTGTTTCTCTAATGTGTTAATTGCTTGTGGTTAATTTATTATTCATTAGATATAAGATTAAAGTTAAGAAAAGTTAGAAAAGTTTAAGTTTCTTTGACAACTGATTCACCCCCCCTCTTAGTTGTCTATCCTTATTTTTCCAAAAAATTGGTATCGGAGCGTGTATATGGAAAGGTCATTCTTACCTTTTCCATTGATGCCAAAGGGGGAGAATCGTAATGTGAAAAATCCTTTCAAGAGGAGAAGTGTAGAAGAAGTCAATGTGTTGGGTTGATGGTATTTTTCACGTCATATATTTCCATCAATGCCAAAGGGGGATATTGTTGGATGTTGCGGATGTGCTGTTGATATGTGGTTGTCATTGATGTCAACACTATTAGCATTTGGTGCAATAGAGGCTGTATATGTCGAGGATATTGAGAAATTGTAAAAGAAAGAGTTCTAGGTTCCTAGTAGAACTGTGCAGGTCATGAAGGTGTTTTATTCTATACATTGAAGATTAGTTGGTGTGGATTAAAGGGCTTATTTATTAGTATATATAGACCATCTACTAGAAGTTTCAGAGGTATTTTTGAAGTTTTGAGTGTGTTGTGATCTGGAAGTGTTTATGTGGTCTCTATTAGTGCTCATGAATGAAGATTGTGTGATTTTGTTGATCTCAATTGTTGCAGATGTTTCTCTATTCTTTCTTGGTACTCTCATATGTCTCTAGATAATTCTCTATCTTTTTGGTACATCCACATTGATTGTTGTATTCTTGGTCAAAGATTTTTCTTGGTATGTTCATTTCTTCTATTCTTGGATGACATGATGGGTCTAACGTGTTGTGGATCTTCGAGGTGAAATTAATTGAAGTCTTTTTGTGTTGGATTTTTTGTTATAATTGGATATGGATGCCAAGATCTATGGACCAAATGGAAAGCACAAAAAAAGATAGATAAATATGACAAGAATAAACTGTATTCAATGTCAATGATATGATTTGATTGTTTACAATGAGAGAGACTCCTTGGTTATATAGCCAAGGTGAGAACATAGAAGGGCATAAGATTATGACAAGTGTCATAATCTTATGACATGAGACAACTATGAAAATCTATCACTCCACCTAAGGTGGAAAAGTGATAAAGTAATGACATGTCAAGTCCACCAAAAGTGGAAATTTTCCAACTACCTCCTGTGTGGTCCCTAAGTAAACTTAACTAAGTTGTAATTATGACCTAGGACAAGGTACAACACATTTAATTACACCAACAACCCCCCTTAAGTGCAACTTAGGGAGTGGAAAATGAAAATGATACAAAGATAAAAAGATGGGTCTCGGCTAATAGGCCATGTTAGGTACCCATGTACATGCAATGCAATCAATGAAATCTCTCACAAATGAAGAAAAGGAGAAAACCTAGTAGGAAAAAACTCCTCCCAAAAAGAGAGATGAAATACAAAATAAAAATGGAAGAATGAGAAGGTAAAAACCCCTTGTGAGGAAAAAGACCCCCCCCATAAGAGAGAAGTAGAAGAGAGACAAGGCTGCCCCCCGTCAATGTTGAGTCTCCTGCAATGATGGTAGAAGCTCGACATTGAATGTTGAAGATGATCCAATCTCACTGAACAACGTTCCTCCCCTTAGGAAGAAACAAAGCCATGGATGTATGTAGGATATCAGGAATATAGATGATGTATGATGTCTCTAAAGTATGCTCAAGTTTCTCCATGTCAATGTCGAAAGCTGACACACTCCAAACAGGCATTCTAGGCTACACTGCTGAAGAGGACAATTCAACACCTAGTAGAGATGAATGTAGAACATGATCCAAAGACAAAGATATCCCCTCTGAAGACAAAGAAGCCTCCTCCAAATGTTGTCCAAAAGTGTCCACACTCATGCCAATCTATCAAGAATGATCATGTAGAGAATGAACAAGAGGGTCAAGGTGTTCCCTCACAACAACTGAAGAAGGTGCATCTTCATGAAAGAGAAGATGAATGTCATCAATGGTGTCCTCCAAATCTGCAAGATGAGACTTGACAAAGAATTTTGAAATACCTGTGCTAGAAGTCATCCAGCAGCTATCTCGCGTATAATCATGATCCCACAGACCAATCACTAGGAGCCAAACCTAGAAAGCAAATACATCATCAAGTACAACAAAGAGATGGATGAGATGAAATGCATGGCTCAAGCACTAGATCTAATGTGAGAATTCCTTGCTAAAGAAGCCAAACAAGTCTCCTCTAAATGAGAAGCAGACCGTAATAAAGGAAGGAAACAACACAACATCAAAAGAAAACTAAGAAAAGGTGTACAATCGTAGGATGAATGATCAACCACCCTAGTAGCAATGATCTCTCGACTCTCCAAATCTCTAATGATGACAGAATCAAGAGTGAACTCCATAGTTCCATATGTAATCTGATAAATGGAAAGAATATTGTTCATCAAATGAGGAACACATAAGACATCCTGAAAAGTGTTGTCCCCAATGCTAATAGATCCCTTCCATGTTACACTCATGTATGTATTGTTTCCCATCAAGATATGAGACATAGTACAAGGTTGAAATGAAGAGAAGATAGTCCTGCGGAAGACATATGATGTGATGCTCCTGAATCTAGAAGCCATCTCCCTAATCATGGACCTAAATGAGCACAAAGAGATTGACCTTTGTATCCTGATGTAGATGCTTGAACTTTTTCCTTTTTAGACTATTTTGAAGTAGAAGGAGAAGAAGATTCAAACATTCTACAAGGAAAATCAATGTGACTCTTTTTGAGAATATTTTCAACTCATCAATATCATTCTTATAACAATAGTGTTCTTCATGTCCATCCTTCTTGCAATATGCACAAAAAGGCCTCTCCTTCTTAGATGTTTCTCCTTTTGAAGATGAGGATTTTGATTCTTTATGTTGCTTGTTATTTTTCTTCTTTTGCTTCTTATCAAGATTCCTTGTTTCTTTCTGTACCTTAGACTCATTAGCCATCAATGCTTGTGGCTTGGAAGAATTGATTAGACACATGTTCATTAAGTTAGCTTCCTCTTGGATTAGGAGATTTGCAAGGTCATCAAACTTAGTATCAACATATGATGCTACCATAGAAAGTCGATGAGTATGAAAGCCAGAAACAAATACTGAATACTAAGGACCAAGCTTGGATAACACATTTAGAATCAATTGTAAATCCTGTTTTTCAATACTACATTATTTGAATTGTGTTCTTAGTTGCTTGATTTTGGAGATGTAGTCTTGGATGTGGTCAAAACATTTAGGATCAAGATTCCTCAAATCATTATCAATTTGATAACCTCTAATCTTATCTGTTTTACCTTACAATTTTTCAAAATTCTCCCATGCTTCTTTAGGTGTATTACATGATTCAATATGAAATTGCAAATAAAATGAGACTAATGAACATATGCATCCAAGTATTTTCTCACGATCAATCTCCCACCTTGCCAATTCTTTAGCATTAGTAGGTTTTTGAATTGTGTCCTTTAGATGACCTATTAGACCTTTCATCATGAGATAGTTCCATACTAATTTTCTCCATGTAGCATAATTATGTGGATTTAGGGGTTCAATTTGAGATTTCCACATTACAAGAACACAAACCAATAAAAAGAATGCAAGAAATCACTGCAATATTACCACCCCAAATCACTCAATCAAGAAACCTCCCTAAGAAATATCTTATTTGGTACTTTATACTTAGTGTGTTTATAGTTGCCACTTGCCAAAAAAAACAAAGTGGTCTTTGATCTTGGTACATGCAAATGCCAAAATAGGCCACAAAATCAAGTATAATTTTTGGTACAAAATGAGATCAAACTGATCATACCATTGAGAATTACACAAAAAATCATGCACTTTCAAAAAAATTGCACCCAAAAATGTTACCATAGGAGCAAGATATGAGCTCCCAAAGTTCCCAAAATGAGGATGAAACAACAACACCTATGAGAATCTACAATTTCTAGAAAAACCAGGTACCAAAAATAGAAACTGATTGCACCATTGCATAGAGCACAAAATTATAACCCAAATAAAAAGAAATTGCTCGAAGAAAGGAGTCAGAATGAGCAAGATATTAAGCTTCAAAGTTCACCTATGAAAACCAAAATGCAAACCCTGAGGGGGGAGAAAATTTCAAAATTGTGTTGATGTATTGCTAACATCAACAATCCGCTATCTTAAAATTGATAGCTAAACACCCGTCATGAGAAAATTCATCCTTGTGCTAAAAAATGATGTTCATGCGGCCGTCACAAAATCCTGGACCTTAAAATTGACACCCAAAAGGACGTCGCCATGCCGGTAAGGGAATATTTGTCGAAATCTCTAATTTTGTCATCACCGATGGAAAGACATTCACTGGTTTTGAAGGACGGGAGAAGGTGGGACCGTGGTGGCAAGTCCTGCATGAACAACAACTGATACATGGAGTTCGGGATCTGATGCAGAGGTACCATGGTATACGATTATTCGTAGCAATCAGATCGCTTTTAAAAATCCACAAAACACTTTTTCCCCCTTTTTAATTTACTTTAATAAAAAAACTCTATAATGAAATTTAATCAATTGGATTCAAATTTTTCAAAATTGAAAAATTACTTGAAATTATATATATATGAAAATCAAAATGATCGGTAATAATGACAATCAGTCGATAAATTTTGGGAATTATTTCACTGATAACGTTCTGATTTGGATGAATTGATAGTTTGTCTTTTAGGGTTTTATCTTTATGGCACAATCGACCCAAAATGGTCCAAAATGCAGCTACCTTTCCGATCTCAAAAACCACTCTTCATTGAAACCCTCATAGATTTGGCCAAGGTTCCGATTTGGATGAAACAAAAGGAAAATCAACTATTTCAACCTTTGATATCATGTTTAGATTTGGCACCATCAAACTCTAATTTGAACTAACAGAGCCAAAATGGAACACCCCTGAATTTGGTATCTCTCTTCAAAAAAAGACTCTCTAATGGCACCCAACCTACTTTGATACCATGTTAGAATTGGCTATGGCTGCCAAGATCTTGAGACCAAATGGAAAGTACAAAAGAGAGAGAATAGAATGTGACAAGAATAAACTGTATTCAATGTCAATGATATGAGATGATTGTTTATAATGAGAGAGACCCCTTGGTTATATAGCCAAGGTGAGAACATAGAAGGGCATAAGATTATGACAAGTGTCGTAATCTTATGACATGAGAAAACTATGAAAAGTTATCACTCCACCTAAGGTGGAAAAGTGATAATGTGATAATCACCACAAAAGTGAAAATGATAAAGCAATGACATGTCATCCACCAAAAGTGGAAATTCTCCAACTACCTCCATGTGGTCCCTAAGTAACTTAACTAAGGTGTACTCATAATCTAGGGATAAAGTACAATTACATTAATTATGTTCATTGAAGTGAATTTGAGTCTCCACTATGCTGTGGTCGACCTTGGTGGATTCAGATTAAAAGTTTATTTCTAAATTTGGGCCGACATTGCAAATATGTTTTACTTTATTAGCTGACTAAGTTGTGATGAAATTTCATGTAGCGGATATTTAAGAGAAATTTTTTCATTGGTGTTGTGTGTAGAGAAGGTGCTTTGTGTGCTCCTTTGTGTGTATGTGAAAATATCATTCAATTGGAGAACAAAGTGCATAGTACTGTGTGACCAGAAGAAGTGTTGAGCTTAATTGAACTATAATTAGGCTTGTAGCGTGTTTATTTCTCGGCGGATACCCCTCCCGGATTTTAATCCCATTCTATTCAAAGAGTGAGCCCAGGTAGTGTGTCCGAATCATATTCCCTTATTATTTCTCTTTATACCTTTTTAATAGAGTATAATCTGTGGACCAACATCCACCGTGGTTTTTCCCCAATAGGTTTCCATGTAAAAGGATCTTGCAGTGTTCTAGTTTCTCCGATGTGTTAATCGCTATCTATATTGGATCCATGCTGCCAAGCCATGTCACAATCAATTCCTACAATTTCAATAACATCCTCACAGTGAATTGGAGTTACCTTTGGATCCTCGACAATGGAGGCAAGCTCTTCAAACCCCCTCTTTAGAGCTTCATCTAGTGCCATGGGGACATCATCATTAAATCCTTTCATTGGGTCTTCATTCAATCCATTTGGGGGAACTAAATGATGGATTTCAATTCTAGGACCACAACAAAATGTCAACATGTCATCACAACTTAACACCAATACCCACATCCCTCAAAGGAAGAACACCAACATTCCCCATCGGTAATTCTACCAATTTGGAAAAAGCAATCAGATTACGTAGCATATGATGTCAATTGGACACCAAAATATTCAAGGTCAACACATCCCACAAATATTGACTAATATAGTTGCATGACACATTCCCACATATGCATCACACATTCACACTCATCAACACATCCCTAATCAAAACTTACAATACTGACAACATTCAAATAAAAAAACATCATACATCTCACAACAAGACATCCCACAAAAAAATTAGAACATGTCATCCCAGGGAATTGGCACTCATGGGATACCCATCAGTCCCATGTGTGATTCAACAAACAATCTTATAATTGACTCTTAGAAATCTCAAGTAGAAAACTTGCAAAAAAAAATAGAGACTATGCAAATTTCCAATAAAAAGCCACATGTCATATGACCTATTTCCATACCCTTTCAACACAAGTCTATAAATGCCACCATTCTATCCTAGATATGTGGTGCCAAACTTCACTAAATACAAAGGCAAGAAAAACCCCCTTGAACACATTCGAGAATTCACAACCAATTGTGTGGAAATTGCCTATGACCATACGTATTTGATGAGACTCTTCCCTAAGATTCTTGCAGGCCCCACACTTGAATGGTTTTCCTCTTTACAAAAAGGAATAAAATAATGGGACGAACTTGAAGAAAAATTGTACAAAACTATGCCTATAACATTGACAAAGATGTCTCCATTATCAACCTACTCACACTTACACAAGAAGAAGCTAGTGAGGCTTTCATTCCATTCTTTCAAATATGGAGAAGCTTAGCGAGTCATTGCCATATTGACATACTTGAGAAAGAAAAAGTTGACATGTTTGTTCAAAACCTCCTAGTCCCATTGAAATACAACTTGCAAGTCCACTGCTACATAACCTTCATAGACTTAGTCGAAAAGGGTGTTCAACTTGAGAAGGTCCTTATTTCTAAAGAACTAAAGTATGGCCCTAAGAACATGAAAACAAACCCAGCTATGAAAATAAATAAATATTGGATCAAGAATAAATACATTACTAATGATGGGATTGTTGACGCTAAGGCAGTAAACACAATGAGTCCGATACTCACTCTTAAAAGAGCTCAACTGCAAAACACACCAACGATTACACCAAAACCTATGACTAATGCCATTCAAAATAGTCACAAAAATCAAAATAGTCAAAACCAAGGGTGGCCATGACAAACCAGGAAATTCCCAAAGAGACACATATAATCCCTTGGGTGAACCAATTGAAGATGTCCTTAAAAATCTCCTTCAAAATGGTGTCATCACATTAAAAGACCCTAAGCCATATGACCCATGATAGTTTAACCCATCATGGTGGGATGAAAATGCTTTATATGATTATCACCACACTAAAGGGCATAAGACCTCCTCTTGTCGACAACTGAGAAACCTGGTATAAGACCTCATTGAAAATCACACAATTGAATTGGGTGGACAATAATTTGTGTCAAACACAGACCATACTATTCACAAAATCCCGCTGTAGGACCACAATTTGAATAATCCCTCTACATCAGGTCTTAAGACTAATAATAATCATGCCAACTATACCTGCACCACCTTCGGCTAGTCTAGTGGATCCATTATAAATCATGTTTGAGTTGCTGACGGATATGTCAATACAATTACCGTCAAAAGGGCATTTGAATGTAATGTCACTACCCTTGGTGGAAACCTCACCATAGTTGGTCCTCCTCCCCCTAGGCAATGAAAAATCATGATACCTAGTCCATCTTCCAAATAGTCACAACTTGGTCCATCCGCCAAATAGTCACAACCTAAGGGAAATTTCAACCTCATTGACCAACTAGGCAAGACACCTGCTCAAATCTCTATACTTGAGTTGCTATGCATTTCTCCTGTGAAAAAAGCCATACTTGAAAAAACCTTACAAGATTCCTCTGTCCCTCATGACATTGATGTCAACCAATTTGAGGCCATGGTGGGATACCTAACCACTCCCCATCACATAACATTTTTAGACCAAGACTACTCGTCACCAAAATCCAATCATAATGACACATTACACATTGAATTATTTATCCATAAACATAAGGTTAGAAGAGTTTTAGTAGATGGTGGAGCAGGATTGAACATATGCTCCCTAAAACTGGTTAAGGCTCTAGGCTTCTTTGATGCCTGTGTAGACACTACCAAGAGCATTGTTATAAAGGCGTATGATGATGAAGAACGTTCTTCTCGAGGTATTATCACACTTCCTATCTGAGTTGGATCAGTCATTGTGAACACAATGTGTTGGGACTTTTAAATTTTTCAAATTTGAAGTGCCCATTTAAAAAAATTTCCTCTACACTCGCAGAAGTGCACTTGAAAAATCTACCTAAGTGACCTACTTTGGAGGGTCATAATTTGGAGCCTGATGAGTTTTGTGCAAAACCCATTTGTAGACCCACTCATGTGTCATATGTGAGAAGTCATGTCAATTTTCAGTAGTCCATGATGAGTATTGATAGAGTTTTGAAAAGCGAAGCTAGAGGGTTTTGACACTTTTTCTGCTATTTGCAAACTCCCTGTTTTGCAAAGTAGCCTCCTATTTGAGCTTGCATTTCACAAATGGATAATCATCAAGTCAAAAAGATTATTTCTCTCCATTATACATACATTCATGTGCTCCCATGTTAGGTTGTAGAGCCTCATGATGATATTTTCTATTTTTATCAGGTCAAAAGCAAACACAATTTATTCAGTTTGGCACATGCATTTCTTGAAACTTCTCGAGGTGGTCAACTTTGAGCCGTAATATCTCGTAAAGGATGATGATTCAAGAAAATATCTCTTGCAAAAAATTTCACTATACAAAAATTATCTAATGTCTCTTTTGGCAGCCTCTCAGAAGTTGATTTGATATTTTTTCAATGAGGTGATTTGGTGAGTTTTAATTGGTTTTGAACAACTACAGTTGTAGATATGCCTGAGTGAGCAACTTTGTTGATTAATATCTTTCACCTCAGGATCCCTTTTTATGAGTTTTTTATTGTACTGCATTATTGGGTCAAATTTCTACGTATATCCTTAATTTCGTGCTTCCAGGATAAGCTCTAATGGGTTATTTAATTGCTTTCTAATCGCGACAAGGCCAAAAATGGTGTTTTGTAAAGTGTCAAATTTTTCAATTCTAATGACAACCCATTTATTTTTTTGGTATAAAACCTCTATATCTCCATTTTAATAAAAAATAGAGGTCATTTGATACATTAGTTTAATGTACTTATGTTGCTACAAACACATCTTAAGGGCCAGTTTACAAAGGAGGTACCTGAATTTTAAGGGATGGGAAAAAATTCAGAAAATGGGTTTTCTCTAAATAATTGATGATACCCCTATGCAAATTTTCATGACTCCAGGTGTCTTGGTTTGCTCACAATGAATTTTCTCTTAGTAGATGACAACGGAAATTCAAATTGCTACATTTTCTAAAGTTGTAAAACATAATATTTTAAATATTTAAATATTATCCAAAGGAAAAATGCATGTGAAAAGGGGAGCTTTTAGGGAAAATTTTAATTTTTATAACTTTATAAAGTTAAACTTTTTTTATTTTGCTCTCCCTGCTTGCTCGCGGTAGTGAAAGCTCAAGCATAAGAAGCTAGCGGGGTTGGCGAGAAATCCCCACGTGGTTTGGTAGGCCCAATTAAATTTGAAGGAAATTTTTTATAAGATTAAATATTTCTTGGTAAATTCTTAGCAAAAAACATTTGCCAAATGTGAAATTAAAGTGCTTGCACAGGAGGTGGAAAAAGCGAGACGTGGGTAAATCCCCACCATTCCTCACTAACTCGCAGGAATTTGATGATGCAAGCTTGAAGGCTTGCGGGAGTGTGGGGTAAGTAAAGGTGGTGGGCCCATGGACATTTTAAAATTAGTGTTAAAAAATTGCAAGCACAATGAATTTCTAAAGTGGTGGGTGCTAATAAATTTTTCCCATGGTAATTTTAAAATTGTTTTATTTTTGATGGGGGAAATATTTTAAAAGCTGGCCATATGAATGTAAAGTGTTGTGGGTAAATATTTTATTTTCCCAAAATAATATTTTATGCAAGGCTTTTAAATGTTGCTGGGAAATAAAGGCAATGGGTGAAATTTCCTCTTTGTTGGGAGTGAAAAGTAAAATAGCATAGGACAAATATTTCAATTGTGAAATGCAAATACAAGGTGCCAGAAAAGTATTTTGATATGGCTCGGGAAAATATTGAAGTGCGTAGTAAAAACCTTTGTTCGTTTAATATTTTCATTTTCAAAGACCAACATTTTAAATATGGGGTGAAAAGGTGAATGTTGGGAAAAGAGGTAAAAGGGGAATTATTTCAAATGAAATATTTGAAATTAAATGAAAGCTGGGAGTTAATTATTCCATTATAAAGTGAAATATTTTTATTTTATGGAGATAAATATAAAGTGCAACTAGGTGTATATAATGAAAAGTGAAAACATGTGAGAGTTTTATAAAGTAGATGCATTATTCATTTTATAAAGGAGACTATGTGTTGGGCACATAAATGTGAAAATAATTCTTCAGGAAAAATTGGTAAAGGAAGAAAACAAAGTTTTCACGGGAAAGAAAAGATTATTTTTCATAGCAAAGTAAATGGAGTGAAATTTTCTGTATGGGAAAATTTTCTATTGATGAACAACTTACAGAAAAGGTAGAATTGGAGGAAAAGTTTGTTGAAGGAAGAGAGAGGAGAGATTCTTTGTAATTTTGTGGATTGACAGTGGATGGAGCTATCAAATGTCTTCAATAGATAAAATTCTAGAGCCTTCTATTCTTGTATATCTTCTCTTCTTTTCTCATTTGTAAAGGGTCTTGAATTCTTGTGCGAGGTTAGGTAGATAGAAAATCTTGAGTATGAGTTATAATTTGAGTCTGTAAGCTTCAATTGTTGATTTCATGAGTAAATATCAGCCAGTTTATGCAAATACATCATGAATGTCATCAAATTGTCTCCAAACTTGTATAGTTTAAGTCATATGAATTCAATAATATAGAGTATCATTTGACTTGTCATCTCAATTTTTAGAGATTGTTTTGACTATTCATGGTTCTGTTTCAATGAAATGGTTAAAATACTTTGGCAAATAATTGTGATTGTAAGTGTGTAGGTTGGATCTATGAGAAGATTTTGATTGACAACAGGAGTGGATTTGCTGGTGAAATGCATTAATAGTTGTAAATCCATTGGTTGAAGTCTATTTTTTGATGGATTCTCTTTATGAATTTGACCCCATGGCCCAGAATTAGGCACTAAAATATCATTTAGCTCTATGCATTCTCATAAACAAGTTTAAATTCAAAATCATCTTAAATCCCTATTGTTTGGTTGAGGTTTTATGTTCTACTTCACAATTGTTGAGTGAGTGTTGATTTACCAAGAATTTATCTAGATTTGAAGTGTCAATGCTTTCCTTAGTGTATTTTCATTGGGTGTTATTTGCTATAAAAAAATGTTTGTGTATGGTTGAATTAAGTTTTAGGAATTGTATAGGTTGACCCACCTTGGTCTTGTAGAGCTAGAAGTGCAAAAGATCTCAGTCTTTGACTAAATCTTGTTAGTTGGCCAAAACCCTCTTTGAGTCTGAGTATAAGAAATTGGATAATTCTTTAGGATTCATTGGACTCGTTTATTTGAACAACCAACATAATGGCGACTCTACTGGGGACAATTTTGAATCTCCAACTACAAACTATTTAGAAATAGAGTCATATCATTTGCATAGAGTTAGTTATTTTCCATTCTAAATTTAGTTCAAATATTGGAGGAATTCAAACCTGGAGAAAGATTTGTTAGAGTAAAAGGTTTATTACTTAGTTATTTTAATTAAGTTACCTTTTATATTTCTCTTCAAATTAACTTAGTTTACATTTTGTAGGCATTTAATAATTGTTAAATGCTCCCTTTTAGGTTAAACTTTAGGGTTTCTTGATCTCCTTCATAAGGATTGATCTCATTATATTTTTAATTCAATTCTCTTTTATTAATTCAGGTTTTGTAAAGTTGGCTTTCTCAACTTCTACATGGTATTAGAGCTCCAGACCTACTGCTTCATGTTCATGTTTTGAAGGATTTTTGGAGCTTCAAGGGTTTTGGGTTTGTCTCTTTTGATCTAGGGAATACCTATTTGATCAGAGTCTTTTGAGTCCAAACAAACCTCGCCATTGAGTTCGCAACGGGTCCAAAACCGCAGAAATAACTGTTCATTCATCCATTTTGGAAAAAGTTGATTGGAGAGGAAATTTTTTTTTCCAAAGAGGTCATATGGCCTCCCCAGCACGTAGATGGAGGTATTAAAAAAAAAATCAAGGAATTCATTATTATTATTTTCGTCGACAATTTTTTTTTCAAAAAAAATCATTGAAAACAAATATCAATAAGCTTTTAAAAGGGTTGAGGGCATTTTTTGTTTTAAAAGGGTGCATTTGTTAAAGTTACCCATAGGTACTTGCACCCTACAGGCCTATGGGTCCTTGTATGTACCTAGCCGACGGCAGAAGAGCCAATCGACAACCTTTTCTTCCCTCGTCGGTGGCACCCTTTGCCATCCGACTGCCTCTTCCTGACAACTTACTCCATATCCCAGCCTGCTTTTTTTTTCAGTTGGATTTATTCACCATCACCAGTGGTTCTCTTATTCATAGGTGGCCTCTTTCATACCATCTGGTGATGGCTTCATCTGGCTAGCGGCATCAATTTTTCAGGGGTAGCATTTTCTATTCCTACTAGTTTCTCCAAAATGCTAGTGATTGTTTTATCAACAACCTCCCCATTCTCTGACAAATGTCTTTTCAACTAGTGTCCATTTATTTTTCAAGTAGCTCCTTTCAAACTGGTATCTTTTGGATTTTTTGGTGGCCGACCTACTTTTTTCGATGATGTCATCTTCTCTTGCTAGTGCCAGTGCAATATTCTGTTTCAGGGATAATATTCTATCTTTTTCTTCTGACAACAGGGGAACCACTTTTTTCAGTTACAGGAAATATTTTGGGAATATTCATTGACGTCATTATGACATCATCATACAGACAACTGGGTAGGGGCCCCTTTGACCCCTCTTTGGTCTTTAAAGAGTTATTTTTTCTTTTGGTCGTAACTTTTGTGTACGATATTGTTTTTTAGTAAACAAGATATCATAAGAAATTTGATTTCGCCAACTTTCCAGTGGTGTTGATCTCATCACCTATTTTTTCTATTGGTGTATTCTATAGTCAGTTGAAGTCAGTGGAGCTGTTTTTAGTCCCGAGCTCGTAACTTTTGACCAATTTCTCTATTTTTCTCGATCTCAGTGGTGTTGGAACCGTCTTTCAGAGCTTTTAGTTCCATCTATGCATTTCTTTTTATATTTCACTCTAGGTATATTTTATTTATATTTAATTTTTTTCGCATTGTGGTGAATTACCTGGACATTTTAGCTATTCTTCATGTATTTTCAGTCTTGTGTCTTTTAATGACATTTTGAGTATCATTTGTAAGCAATCTTCTATATTAATGCACTAAGATAAAGTGCCACATTATTGTACATTGGCATGTGCATGATCATGATGGGCCAAAAAGTGGCAATATGATTGGTATGTGGCTGATGACTATTTTTTACCCAAAATTGATGAAACAAAAAGGGTATTTAAAGGATATTCTCAAATTTCCACCATCATAAATTATTCTTTACTTTGAATTTAATAAGTAATTATTATTCATTTTCTATTCAAATTATGACTAAAGCCTAATTGATAGACTAACTGAAAAACATCTATAGCTTTCAAATGGTATCACACTTTTTGAATCCAAAACATGTGTCACATTCTATGCTTTGCATACTATAGGACCACAAAAGAAAAAAAATTGAATTTCATGAAGTTTTAATTCAAGTTAAGGTGGTCGACATAAAATTTTAGAGAGTTTAAAGTTAATAGTAAAGTCATAATTAATTATTTATTTAGAAAAATTTTAAAAAAATGCATCATCAGGACCCGAAGTCCTCTACTTATATGTAAAATTCATAAAAAATATTATCATTTTATTGTGGTTAGGGTGGTTAGAAAGACACCTACTTCTTATTTTTTCCCTAAAATTTAAGTACTACTGCATTGAAATTTCAAATTTTCACCAAATAGTTTTTTTTTTTACAACAAACCTAGTAATTTAGAAAATACATTCAATTTTCTATAGATTCTATTCTTACATATTTTTGAAATAATATAGATAACTTATTCAAATTTTTATGTCAAGTTTCCTAACTTTGATTTTTCTGATTTTTTTTCCACTTAAGGGCCTATTTTTTCCGTGATGATCCTGCACATACCCACATGTATTTTGGAGATTTTTCACATAAGGTTGTGCCATATTGTTTACTCACACTCTATTATAAAGTGCCATGGGGGATTTTGTAGTGCCTTTGTTTTTACATCGCACCTTTGGCTGGTGAGTGTTCCTCCATGACAATAGTGGATCTATATGATTCCAGCCTCATGCATGTGTGCTTTGTTTTGCACAACACATTTTTCAGCTATAGGTGCTTTCTTGTGCACTTTTAGATGTTTTTTCTTCTCCTTCATGCACTATAGGGTGTTAGTCAACATTTCAGTGGATCTGTCAGCCTCTCCTAGTCACAATTATGGGGTGTATTATACTGTTCATGCTAATGCTTCCTTGGTTTTGCCTTGGAAGGAATCTTCCTTCCTCAATTGATCAATGTTTTTAGACTATTGACACCTATATTTTCAACTTTTAGTGGTTGAGTAGTGTCGTTTGGTTCACTTGTATAGATTCATGTGCCATCTTTATTTTAGATCATTGTTCGAGTACTATCATTGGGGGCACTCATACATATTTTTGTCTTCTTGATCCTAATCATACTATCTTCAAATGAGGTTCTTCAGCACCGTAGCAATCATCGTTTGATAGTTGTTTGTAGCTTCTTCTACTTTAGTGATGTTCTTCATGTCTTTTGCATCTCCTTTTGGAGAGGAGTTTTTCCCACTAGGTTTTCTCCTTTACTCCACTTTACAAAGATTTGGATGTGATTGGGTACCTCATTTGGCCTAGTTTTAAGGACCCAAGTTTTCTTTCTAGGTTGTAGTTGCACTACTTTCATGCATTTAGTTTGTAGCTACTCCCTAAGTTCATCTTAAGGGGGGGTGTTAGAGTAAAAGGTTTATTACTTAATTATTTTTAATTATTTTCATTAAGTTACGAGTATATGCAGGATCATCATGGGATAGACATGCCCTTAAGTGGCGAAAAATTCATAAAAATTAGAGTTAGGCAACTTGACATAAAATAATGAATAAGTTATCTATATTATTTAAAATTATCTAGGAATAGAATCTATAGAAAATTGAATGTAGTTTCTTAACTACTAGGTTTATTTTAAATATATATATATATATTTGGTGAAAATTTGAAATTTTAATGCGAGTACTAAAATTTTAGGAAAAAATAAGTGTTCCGCCCCACCACCCTAACCATAGTAAATGACAATAATTTTTTATAAGATTTTATATAGGTAGGGAACTCATGTTCCAATGTGGT
>VDFB02157015.1:28895-45498 GCA_007258455.2 Sequoia sempervirens
TAGTATGCAAAGCATAGAATGTGGTGCATGTTTTAGATTCAAAAAATGTGATATCATTTGAAAGCTATAGGTGTTTATCAATCAACCTATCAATCAGGACTTTAGTCATAGTTCAAATAAAAAATAGATAATAATTATTTATTAAATTCAAAGTAAAGTATAATTTATAGTAGTGTAAAGTTGAGAATTTAAAAACCTTTTTTTTGTTTCATCAATTTCGGGAATCAGCTACATACCCTACACATACCCATCATATCGCCACTTTTTGGCCCATCATGATCCTGCACATACCCTTACCTTTTATATTTCTCTTAAGATTAACTTAGTTTGCATTTTGTAGGAATTTAATAATTATTCTAATTATTAAATGCTCCCTTGTAGGTTACTCTTTATGGTTTGTTGATCTCCTTCATAAGGATTGATCTCATTGTATTTTCAATTCAATTCTCTTTGATTAATGCATCTTTAGCTTTCAGAGCAGGGTATGTGCAGGATCATCATGGAAATAATAGGCCCTTAAGTGGCAAAAAGAATCAAAAAAATTAGAGTTTGGCAACTTCACGTAAAAAATTGAATAAGTTATCTATATTATTTCATAAATATGTAAGAATAAAATTTTGTAGCAAATTGAATCTAGTTTCTAAATTACTAGGTTTATTTAAAAAATAAATAATCTATTTTGAAAAATTTGAAATTTCAATGAAGTACTTAACTTTCGGTGGAAAAGAAGTAGGTGTTTGTCTCACTACCCTAACCACAATTATAATGATTTTTTGTGATGGCAGGAGGACTCGTTCGGATGTGATGCATACTGCTTGTATTTTTTCCAAGTAACACTAATTTATGAATTTTACAACTCTAAAAATATAAAAATGCCCAACCTGTTTCTTTAACTTGGTCAAAAACTTAATGAAATTCATTTTTTTTTAATCCTATAGTATGTGAAGGTGAGAATGTGGGATGCATATGCCTGACCAAAAAGCGATGTCGCTTGGAAAGTTATGATTCTTTCAATCAGCTCTAATAAATAGGACTTTAGTCAGACCAAATAGGAAAATGAATAATAATTAGTTATTAAATTCAAAGTAAACCATAATTTCATGCTGGTGGAAAGTTGAGAATATCCTTTAAAAACCTTTCACTTAATTCATTTTGTAAAACTTCGTCACCACATACCCTATAGATACCCATAATATCACCACTTTTTGGCCCATCAAAATTCTGCACATACCCAACACCCTTTTCTTTTTTGTCTCCATCTCTTCCTTTCTGTGATAGGTTATTTGGATGGAGGTGATCTTTGGGTTCTATGAAGTTGGCTTTCTCAACTTCTACAAGATTTTTTGCAGTGAACCTAAAGATTTCATGATTTGTGGTGCTCTGCTAGTGAAAGGAGCTCAAAAGAATATTTACATGTGAAAGAACTTTATACTGCTTGAAACTCAGTCCTCTAAGAAAAGAGGTGGTGACTCTATTAGAATAACCTATTGAAGAGGTGAATACAGTTCCATATCCACAATAATTCCAGAACAATTTGCAACAACTACAACATTTCTAGGTATTCTTCACTTTTGGTTTTCAAGAAAATTGTGTATGAAAACCATATTTGAACATATTACGAAAAAATTTGGTCCCTATTGAGTGAATTAGCACTAACAAATGGAAATAAAAATAATACTTAGTTTTCATGCTCCCATTTGATGGATCTTTTATGTTAGATGTAATTGCAATTCCATTTAAAGAATTTTGTCTGGTGCTCAAATATTTTCTAGTGTGGATGGTTAGAATGCATTTGTATGTCCTAGAGATTTCCATCCATTTCCATTGTCATATGTTTCAAGCCTAGGCTATCACTATGTCAACAATTGTCATTGTTGTCCATCAATGAGTCGTGGTTAAAATTATGCACAATTAGTGGGTTTTAATTTGCAAATATCCATGGATCATAAAATAGCCATACCTATAGACACTTTGAGATAGCTTGTCAAGAAGTGTCAGAAGTTTGATAATCCTCAAAAATTTGACACCCCAAAGTGTAATAACTCAAGAGTGCATAAGCCTAATATAAGGTTAGAATGGAAAGTTGTATTTGAAATGGGACTTAAAGAGATGGATAAAAGGAGCTGGATGTTTCAACAAGCCCAGTTAAGAGACAATCATACCGTGTCTACTTGTTAAGTTAATGCACCCTTTTTCAATTCCTTTGATCCATTATATTCTCAATTATATTTATCATGGGTTGATTACAAAACTAAAAGTATTCCAACTCAATTTTATAGGAAGATGCCTATATTTCATAGATACAATGTGTGGTTATGTGCAGGATTATGATGGGCCAAAAAGTGGTAATATGATGGGTATGTGGCTGATGACTATTTTTTTACCCAAAATTGATGAAACGAAAAGGGTTTTTAAAGGAGATTCTTAGCTTTCCACTGATATAAATTAAGCTTCAATTTTAATTTAATAAGTAATTATTATTCATTTTCTACTCAAATTATGACTAAAGTCCTGATTGATAGGCTGATTGAAAAAAATCTATAATTTTCAAACGGTATCACATTTTTTGAATAAAAAACATGTGTCACATTCTATGATTTCTAGGCCATATCTGATTATGAGTTCATTTTGCGTCTAGTGCTCCCGTACATACTGTTTTGTTAGGTTAGATTTCATTACCTTGATGCTTCTTAGGCTGGTAATTTCATTTATTAGGGCTTTGAGACAGATGCACAGTTTGATACCTAGTTGAATGACACTACTTTTTCTATTGTTCTGTTTCTGGATATATGACATATTTAGCGACAATGCTGTTCTAACCTTATTTAGTGCTTTGAAATGCCACTGAGATACATGCTTCCATGATGATCCTACACATACCCGTGTGTGAAGGAGATGCACATGTTAAAAAAATTTCCAGCTTTATGGAGAAACATTCATTTGGATATCAGTATATGTGGATGATATTTTTTGTCAAATCTCTTGAAGCAAGAGCAATGGATTGGTACCTAAGTTTTCTTGAGAATTCATTTCCATTTTGGGTAAACATGTTGATGAAATCAACAACTATGTGAATACAAATTATCATAAGTCTTTAGAGAAGTGCATACTTGAGAAGGTAGAGCATGGGAATTATGCATCACCAGGCAATGAGAAAGTTTTCTTTGAGCAATATACAAAGGAAATACACCTAGATGGAAGTTGTAGCAATGATGATGAACAACATGATGAGATGAATGAAACATTTGAAGTTTCTTCTATCTCCCCTGAGAATGCCAAAACAGGGAGTAGATTTTTGGTAACAATTAAAGGCTACAAACATGAAGATAGTTTTTTGAATGATCATCCTAGTTCACATTTTGTTGATCGGGCCTTCCCTTCAATCAATTAGAGTGATGTTGCAAGGAACAATGGGATTCCAAGTTTTTCGATCCAAGAACATGATGAAAAATATGAGTTGGATTTATTCTTTGAAGAAGAGATATGTGATCAACAATGTGATGACAGAATTGATCATGTCAATTATACATGTGTTGAGTGTAGTTTTGATACAAGTCTTGATGATAAGACAAACGAGTTTGTTGATTTACATAATGCTTTTGAGAATACCAATGTATCAAATGAAAATGAAAAAGTGTGCAATGAGTTTCAATTGGACAGACCATCTACAAACAACTGCAATGAAGAAATAAGAAATTATTTTTAGTTTGACAGTGAGGAATGTGATCGTATTGATTGTTATAGTATGGATAAAGAAGAGGATATGTGTGCAAGAGTTTCATTGGATGAATTGGTTTAGTTAGTTGATTATGATGATTATGCATATGTTGGTAATGTAAGTGATGAACAAGGAACTCCTTTCTTGATTGACTCTTCACCTTCTTCCATTCCTTTCACTGATTTTGAAGTTATCACTAAATGTTTGCATGAGAATAGCACAAATGTGGTTGTATGTGAAAGTGAAAAGGTAGAAACAAATGCTGGTATAGATGATAAAGTTTTGTATGATGAGTTTTCACATGAAGAATATGATTTTTTCTATCACATAGATGCATATGAAAACCTTTTTCCTAGATCTGTAATTCATAGTTCTTCTCATGAGCAGTATACTTCAGATTTTTCAGGTTGGAAAAGCAAGAAATAGTGTTGAACATGATGTTATTCGCATTGGTGAATGTTTTTTGAACACTCACTATGATGAATTTGTTGCAAATAATTTTTTTGAGTCATATGAACCTATTTTTGAAGCTTCTCTTTGTGATAACATGTTGATTACTGACATCATGTGTAAGCCTGAGATAGAGATTACTACTTATGCATTGGATGCTAACATTTTTGCTGAATGCCATGATTTGAATGAAGATGAAAGTTCTTTGGGTTTTGATAAATCTGATTTGAAAAACCTTGAGACACATGATAAGGTGATTGAGTTGTGGGATGATGATAAACTGAATTGTGATGAAAATTAATGGAAAGAGTATCAAATGTGTAAGCAATCTTTGCTCAACACTCAAGATGATTGCATGTTGTTTCTGAAGCATGATACCTTCTTTGAGCATGATCATTATGTGGGGATTAGTCAATGTGATAAGATTGAGTTTCCATGTGGTCTTGATCACTATCTTCAAATGTTGCCACTTGATAAAAAATCAGAAAATGAAGAGAGCGGCAATGATGTGTCCTATTTTATTTGGTTGTCACTTGATAACAAAGATGAGCAGAGAGCAAGTTTCCACTTGCACAAAGGTAGCCTAATACTTGTGTTTGCAGAAGTGCAATCACTTATGTTGTGGTTTGATAGAGGAAAGCATGAGTTGAGGGAGACCTGTTATTTTATAATATTGGTGTTTGAAAAAGGTAAGAATTGACTGCCATTTTCATTTGGTGGCTTAGGGTCACCAAGTTAGTTTGAAAAAGAAGGTTGAATAAAGGAGCAGTTTGAAAACACCTCATGGACTTAGTATTTGGTCTACTCCCCAGAGATTTGGAATCTTGCTATTCCCATAGAGGGCATACATCCCTAGTCAGAGCCACTATTGGGACTTTCATTTTTTGCAAATTTGAAGTGCCCATTTCAATTTTTTTCCTATGCACTCTCAAAAGTGCACTTGAAAAATCTACCTAAGTGACCTACTTTAGAGGGTCATAATTTAGATCCTATTGATTTTTGTGTAAAAACAATTTGTAGACCCACCCATGTGTCATATGTGAGTAGGCATGTTAATTTTAAGCTTTCCATGATGATTCTTGATAGGGTTTTCAAAAGCGAAGTTGGAGGTTTTTGACACTTTTTTATTGTTTGCAAACTCCCTGTTTTGCAAACTAGCCTCCTGTTTGAGCTTGCATTTTAAAAATAGATGATTGTCAAGTCAAAAAGATTGTTGTTATCCAATCTCCATACATTCATGTGATCCCATGTTATATTTTAGAGCCTCATGATTAGAATTTCTATTTTTACCAAGTCAAAAGAAAACACAATTTATTCAGTTTTGCACATGCATTTCCTGAAACTTTTCAAGGTGGTCAACTTTGACCCCTAATATCTCATAAAGGATGATGATTCAAGAAAATATCTCGGGCACATGTGCTCACTATACCAAAATAATCTAATGTCTCCAATGACAACCTCTCATAAGTTGATTTGATATTTTTTCAATGAGGTGATTTGGTGAGTTTTAATTGGTTTTGAATATCTATAGTTGCAAATATGCTTGAGCGAGAAAATTTGTTAATTAATATGCTTCACCTTAGAACCTCTTTTTTTGAGTCATTTGTTGCAATGCATTCTTGGGTCAAATGTCTACACACATGCTCAATTTTGTGCCTCCAGGATAAGTTTTGATGGGTTATTTAATTTCATTTTTATCGCAACAAGGCCAAAAATGGTGTTCTGTAAAGTGTCAAATTTCACAATTCTAATGACAATGCATTTCATTTTTTGGTATAAAACCTCTACATCTCCATTTTCATAAAAAACGAAGGTCATTTGATACATTATTTTAATGTACTTTTGTTGCAACAAACACATCCCGAGGGCTAGTTTACAAAGGAGGTACTTGAATTTAAAGGGTTGGGAAAAATTTGAGGAAATGGGTTTTCTCTAAATAATTGATGATGACCCTGAGAAAATTCTTGAGGCTCAAGGTGTCCTAGTTTGCTCACAATAAATTTCCTCCAATTGGATGACATTCAAAATTAAAATTGCTACATTTTCTAAAGTTGCAAAACATAATATTTCAAATATTTCAAATATTTTAAATACTATCCAAAGGAAAAATGCATCTGAAAAGGGGAGCTTTTAGGGAAAATTTAAATTTTTATAACTTTATAAAGTTAAACATTATTTATTTTTTTGCTTTCCCTGCTTGCTCGCAACAGTGAAATCTCAAGCACATGAAGCTAGCGGGGTTGGCGAGAAAGCTCCATTTGGTTTGGTGGGCCCAATAAAATTTGAAGGAATTTTTTTTATAAGATTAATTGTTTCCTAGTAAATTCTTTGCAAAAAACCTTTGCCAAGTGTGAAATTAATGTGCTTGCATGAGAGGTGGAAAAAGAGAGACATGGGTAGATCCCCACCATTCCTCGCTATCTTGTGATAATTTGATGATGCAACCTTGAAGGCTTGCGGGAGTGTGGGGTACATAAAGGTGGTGGGCCCATGGGAATTTTAAAATTAGTGTTAAAATATTGCTATCACAATGAATTTCTAAAGTGGTGGGTGCTAATAAATTGTTCCCATGGTAATTTTAAATTTTTTTTATTTGTGGTGGGGGAAATATTTTAAAATCTTGGCACCTGAATGTAAAGTGTTGTGGGTAAATATTTTATTTTCCCAAGCAAATATTTTACTCAAGGCTTTTAAATGTTGCTGGGAAATAAAGGCATTGGGTGAAATTTCCTCTTTGTTGGCAGTGAAAGGTAAAATAGCACAGGACAAATATTTCAACTGTGAGATGCAAATACAAGGTGCTAGAAAAGTATTTTAATATAGCCTAGGAAAAAATTGAAGTGCACAGTAAAATCCTTTGTTTTTTTAATATTTTCATTTACAAAGGCCAACATTTTAAATATGGGGTGAAAAGGTGAATGTTGGGAAAAAGGTAAAAGGAATTAATGAAATATTTGAAATTAACTGGAAGCTAGGAGTTAATTATTCCATTATAAAGTGGAATATTTTTATTTGCTAGAGATAAATATAAAGTGCAATTGGGTATATAAAATGAAAAGTGAAAACATGGGAGAATTTTATAAAGTGAATGCATTATTCATTTTATAAAGGAGACTATGTGTTGGGCACATAAATGTGAAAATAATTCTTCAGGAAAAACTAGTAAAGTAAATAGAGTTTTCATGGGCAAGCAAAGATTATTTTTCATAGCAAAGTAAATGGAGTGAAATTTCCCACATGGGAAAATTTTTTGTTGATGAACAACTTACAACAAAGGCATAATTGGAGGTAAATTTTGTTGAAGGAAGAGAGAGGAGAGATGCTTTGCAATTTTGTGTATTGACAATTGACGAAGCTGTCATATGTCTTCAACAGATAAACTTCTAGAGCCTTCTATTCTTCTATATCTTCTTTTCATTTCTCATTTGTAAAGGGTTCTAAATTCTTGTGTGGGGCTAGGTAGATAGAAAATGTTGAGTATGAGTTATAATTTGAGTATGTAAGCTTCAATTGTTGATTTCATGAGTAAATATTAGCCAGTTTATGCAAATAAATCATGAAGGTCATCAGATTGTCTCCAAACTTGTATAGTTTAAGTCATATGAATTCAATAATACAAAGTATCTTTGGATTTGTCATCTCATTTTTTTGAGATTGTTTTGTATGGTCATGGTTATGTTTCAATGAAATGGTTAAAATACTTTGAGCAAATAATTGTGATTGTAATTTTCCAGGTTGGATCTATGAGAAGAGTTAGATTGACAACATGAGTGGATATGTTTTTTAAATGCATTAATAATTGTAAATCCACTGGTTGAAGTCTATTTGTTGATGAATTATCTTTATGCATTTGACTCCATGGCCTAAAATTAGGCACTAAACTATCATTTAGCTCTCTGTATTCTTAGAAATAAGTTTAAATTCAAAATCATCTTAAATGCTTATTGTTTGGTTGAGGTTTTGTGTTTTTCTTCCTAATTGTTGAGTGAGTGTTGATTTACTAAGAATTTTGCCAGATTTGAAATGTGAAATGCTTTCCTTAGTGTATTTTCATTGGGAGTTATCTACTATAAAAAGAAATGTTTGTGTATGGTTGAATTAAGTTTTAGGCATTGTACAGGTTGACCCACCTTGGTCCTATAGAGCCAGAAGTGCAAAAGATCTCAATCTTTCACTGAATCTTGTCAGTTGGCCAAATATCTCTTTGAGTCTAATTATAAGAAATTTTCTAATTCTTTAGGCTTCAATGGACTCATTGATTTGAACAACCAACATGACTTGTCAAGTCCTAGATCTTGAACCACCCTATAACATATTGCTTGGTCGACCTTCTATCCATGCCTTAAAAGTTGTTCCATCCACCTACCACCAATGCTTGAGGTTTCCTTTTGATGGAATTGAAATTACCATACATGGAGGCTATGATCCTTTCCAATATTGCACCAATCTAAGGGGTATTTCAAAAAATAAAGTGCCCATTAACTGAGAATATTCACCCTCCTCTTTTTCCAAATTCATCAACCCATCTGCACTTGCCAAATCATCCACATCCACTCCTTCCACTTCCACCACTCCATCTCCCTCCTTTCTGAAGGTTGATCCCAATGTCAAGATCAAGGACCAAGGATGTGGAGAGTATAAATTGAGCACAACCTATTGCATCACCAAAATACCCAAGTCTCCTAAGGCCTATAGTTGATCCTATTTTAGAATGGAGCCTAAAGAAATTTTCAAAGTTCCTCCAACATGGATTTTTATAAAATAGGTTGACATGAACAAGGAAGACATTGAAGACTTATTAACTTGGATCTACAAAGACCCAAAGGATCCATCCCCATTCCTAGTATAGATGTATGAAAAATTCTATGATATAATGAAGGGAAGAGGCTACAAAATTTTTGGAAATTTTCGTTTTGGGAAAAATTTCAAAATGAGATCCCATTTTTTAAATTCCAGGCTTGGGATCCAGGAACCTAAAAGGGATCGTTTTTAAGAATCAATTTTTTGCCTCAGGAAAAAACCACATTTAAGTGGACTCATCTTCTTACATTTACCCTTTGGGATAAGCATTGTGATGCTACAAGTTTTGTAATCTTTGAAAATCATTTTGTGAGAAAATTTCTTACACGTTTGGGGGTAGAAGAAGTTAGGTTACACAAGGAAACATTGGATTTCTTAATATCATAGGATGAGACACTATTCAAGGGACTGCAATACAATTGGGGAGATTATTATCTCCATAATGACTCCACAATCATTAGAGTCCATGGTTTCCCTATTTTTCCACACATATTACCAAGGTTTGTGTCTTTTAGAGTGGCATTTATTGAAATTATTTGATATCTTAGTGAAAAATATAAGCTACATCTTGGGGGTAGAAGAAGGTTTTGTTCTTCCCCTTTTCCATAGTTTTTCTTTATTTCATAGTCAACAAAGAGGGACTAGATCAATTATATCCAACATTATAAGTATTCAAAATGGATCAGGAAGTCTCAAGAGAGTTTGACCTTGAGGGTTTTATTAACCAAGTTAGGGTTAGCATTATGAGCTCAACCAATTAGAATAAAATTTATTCCAATGAAGATGTTCTAAGAAAATGATTGGATGATAATGAAATAAATTATAAAAAAATCAAGTGGACACAAGTCAAGGTTGAAGATGCAAAGCTCAAAAGAGACCCGAACTATCAAGGGGAATTTGTTCAATAAAGGATGAATTACAAGAATTTATATGATCATACAAAATTTCCATGGAATAATTGGTAAGGGTCCAATTCCTAAGGAGAGGCTGAAGTATCAACCAAAGAATTTAAATATTTTATTATAAGGTTAAAAAGGGAAGGATACTTTCAGAAGCTTGAGCAAGCAAAGGCATGAGTGCCTAGAAAACCATATGAGGAGGTAACAAATAAGGATTGGTAAAAATATGTTTTTATTCCAAGATCATTACCCCTAAGGAGAGGAGGAGATTGGTTAGGGATAGTGGATTATTACTTCTGATATGGATAGGGATATTGCCTCAGCTATTACTTTTGATCATACTATAAGGTGGCAAGATGAAGAAGTATTTTCTTCAAAAGAGTAGGCACAAATGGCTTTGTGAGGATTAGGGTTCAACCCTAAGTGGGAAAATTTTATGATTTGGGCCCTTACCCCCAACACTAATAAGCCTTGAGTTGCAAAGGTGGCTCAAAATGTCAAGGGTGGGCTAGTAATAAAGAGGGTACATCATAAATCTCATCCATTGAAGTTGTTGCACTAGTAGTTGGAATTGCCATGTTTAGTGAGGCTACTGCCAAGAATCTATAGAGTAAATATGATAAGTTTTTATATGATCATCTAGCGCTTACAATAGACTATAATATGCTAAAGATGAAAGAAGCCTAGGCAACACCTCCTCCTTCAGATACACAAGCAGCTAGCTCTTCTTTTGTACTATCAATAGAAGGTATGACAAAGGGAAATGAAGAGTTCAAAGAGAAGATAAAGGATTCTAAGTAGCAGGTGGAGGACTCGTAGGAAATATAGCATGAAAATATGCTTAATCTTGTGAAAAATATTTTGGGACATGTAATGTTCAAAACTTTGAAGAAAATTGAGGTATCTTTTAAATACTATAAGAACTTAATAGATGTTATTGTTAAAGTAGCCAGGGACTAGGAGAGACTAAAGAACATTATAAATAAATGGGTTCCTAGGTATGTAACTATGCAAGGTATATATATAGAGGGTTTGCAAATGAATTTAACCCACCTACTGATGTTTTTCCTACCTCTAATATGGTTAAATTAATAGGGTAATTTCAAGAATATATGGATACCCTAACTAAAAAGGCCAAAACTAGGCTAAAGAATTTTGAAAGTATTAAGATAAAAATAATGCCTCATATTAAAATGGAGGATGGAGAGATGAAGGAATTGGTTGAGGAAAGATAGCTTTAAGGCACTAGTTCCTACATTATCATTATTTATTTGTGATAATAATAAATTAGATATTATTTTTTCTTAACACTTGCATCATGGGAAAGTTAATTAAGAAAGACAAAGCATTAGAGGGTTTCAATAAAGAAACTGGTGCACTTATGGATGCAAGATACACAAGCTACATGTTCAATGTTAACTGGGTTCTTGAATTCCAATGGCCTTAATAAGGAACATGGATGGAATGGAATGATAAATATAATAATTTTCTTGCACTATAACCCTCCTTGCCACCCAGGTCTGGGTTATAAATAAATCCAATTCATATGGTGAGTTGGAATTCAATTATCCTCATCTATTCCTATAGTTTTGGCATTTTTTATCCTTTATGGTTTACTCATAATCTACTTCAACAATTCTCAAAAGGAGTACACTTTTAGTTTGGATAATGAGGCCTTAGTGAATAATCATTCACATCTTCATCATTGTCGCACTAAAAATATCCTCTTTAGTAGTTCAAACAACTCTCTTATCTTGTAGTGGAAGGTTCTCTTTTTTCTTTTGCAAGAAGTTGTTTGCCTTTTGTCTAGTCCTAGGAAAAGATTGTCAAGTGAAAATGTGACATCTTTCCATGGCCTAAAGCTTATGTGCTCCCTTATTTTTATAAAATGGAATTCAAGGCCATTTTTGAAAGGATCTTGGATAATTTTGTGAGCAAAGCACTTGTAATAAGTCTATACATGTCAGGTCTAGGTTATAAAAGAAAGATGATGTCAATGCAACTGTTAAATTTGTATAATAGTACTAGCTCATATGATTAAATACAATGACAATTTTGCAATTAATTATCTCCTAATTGTATATATATTTAACATTTATGAATACAAATTAAGAAAGGACCATTTTCTATTCATCTTTAAAATAAATTTGTGATTGCATATTTCTTTTAGGGATTTTCCTCAAGGAGTGAATTAATTTTCTTTGTGAGATATGTTGAATGGTTTAGGTGCATACAAGGATTGTTAATTACAGTTGATTACAAAGTTTTAAACAAGTGATAGTGTAAGGCATTTTCACTAATATTTCATAGACTTAGAAAGAATACTGTTGTATGAGTTTTCATCTACATTTCCCTTGGACTCCATTACCTGGGTCTAAGGCACCATTCTAGACAAATATTTTGATTACTCTTCCATGATCATCAATTTTAAAACAAAAATTCCATTACAGTTGCAAGTTATTATATAATGTTTTTTTATTACTCTCAAACACATAATTGCATTAAAATCCAAGGATTTATCCCTTTCTATTATTTACCTGTGAATCTTGCTCATAAGGAAGAGAGTATACATGTTTTAGAGAAATATCAATTACAATTTGTATAAAGAATTATCAGATATTGCATAGCAATGATAACTTTAAGAAACCCTAGGCCTCAAAAAAGATATAAAATCCTAATGAATCTAGCACCTTTTTAGGAAAAAATATTAATTTCTATTGGTGAATCTTTCCTTTTTTTGAGAAAAATATTAATTTTATTGGCAATTTTTTTACACCTCTAAAATTTTGTAGAAACTTTTTGAAAATCTTGAAAAATAATAGGAAAATGTATTATTATGATGGTTAATCCATCCAATATAAACATAATTCTCATGGAAAATTAGGGGCCTGAGGGTAGAAATTATTCACGAGTTTAAGGTGTAGACTATATTTACTTAACATCATTGTTTTAAATATAATAAATGGCCCTCATTGTATTCTACAAGGTAAAATGTACCCATGATCTATAATTATCATGGGGCTCAAAATTTATTTTAGATCATTGATCTAACGACCCTCATTATACTTTGCAAGGTAAAATGTACCCATAATCTATAATGTTGTTGAGACCCAAAATTGTGGGTCCCTTGAGCATTAAAAAGTGTGGATATATTTTACCTCATGGAATACCACAAAGGCCATTAGATTATATTATAAATCAATGGAATAAACTAATGATTATAAATATGGTCGTAAAGAAACTAATAATTATGATATATGTTATTAATGAATTAATATGGATTTCTATTATAATGCAAGAGCACTTTTCCCTCCAATACTCCATCAGATATGCAGTTTACGGAGGCAAGAACTTAAAAAAAACTAAATTTCACAAATAAAAAATTAATTCAAATCAAATTTCAAATCCATATAAAAAAAGAATGCTCTCATTTGTTCACAATGTTCTCCCCTGTCATTCAGAACTACAGTCCTATCTTTCACAAGTTTTTTATTCCTAGAATGATTGTGCTATGCTCTATTCTTGTAAACTTCACACTTTAAATTTTAGACTCACCATTCAATGTTGTTAATCATCGATCCATGTCAGGTAAATTCTCATGGTGTCGTTTATTCATCATGATCACCCCTCTTTAAATTCTCATACTGTACATACTTAACTATATGTCAATTACAAATGCCTCTTTCCCATTCACATGGGCATGCGCTTCCTTGAGGTTGTTTCCACCTCCTCTTCACCAATCGGTCTCACCTCACAGGTTCACACTCTCACTCACTTTGTGCACCTCTGTTCTTCTTTACCATAGGCTCTATTTTTACTCTTAATCAACCTTCTCTTCTTTATCCTCTTGGTGTGCGTTTCTTCTATTGAAGATAATTGTAAATTTAAAGAGGGTCTCCCTAAATTTCTATGACCCATTCTAATGGTCTAGAATTCTCCTCATTTTCTTGCACACTTTTTACTTCATTAGTTGTGTCTTCTCTTATCTCTTATGGAGTATCTTCTACTCACAACCTTTTTGCAGCCTCTCCTCTACTATTTTTTCGCCCCCCAATTCTATTATTGTTCTATGAATTCCACACGGCCCTTCACATTCTCTCCTAAAGTTTTGACAATAATTCCATATATCTCATATGGTGTGGCTTTTCAACTTATCTCCCCTATTTTGTGCACTTACTATTCAAATTAAAACTGAATGTAAATTCATGGCATCAACCCCTCTTTTCATCTTCTCCATGATTCTTTTTGGTCTTCTTTCCTATAGGCATTGTATACTTGATTAAAATTTGCTTTTAAATTTCAACTTTAGTTTTACTTTCATGCATCCTCCCTTGTATTTTAGAAATGGGTCTATCTTACCCTCTTCACACAATATTAATTCCAAAATACTTCACAGTATATCTTTCCTTAAAGAAGACTGACTCTGCTTGACAGATTCTCTTACATTAGATGCACCTAGTAATTTTTTTTTGAGAATAGGATCACAAAACAAAGTTGAGTAGTAGAACTACTCTTCCAAGTTGCCAACAACTTGCAACATGCTCCCACACTGAAATTGGTACCAGCAAATGATTTCTTTTTCCTCTTCCTCCAACATCTTGCTAGAACATTCACCATTCTCTGCCAACAACTCTACACTCTATTTTTCTCTCATCTTGTGGACTTGTGTCCACCATGTACCGACCTCCTCCTCCAAAAATTTTTTCACCCTTCTCTATCATGGGTTTTGACCTACCACAAACCGACTACCTCCACCAAACTTCACTTTCATCTTCCACTTTATCTCAATACTATTCCCAAAACAGTATCTGCAAGGGTCTCCTCACAACCCAACCCATCTTTTCCTTCTACAATCTTTCACAACTCGCATTCTCTACTTCTCCACAATTTTTTCCTATAACAAACTCTCACCACTATCCTCTACCCAATAGGATTCTAGAAGATGCACCCTCATGATCTCTTCTACCTAGTTCCTCTCAATGGAAGAGATTTACACAACTTCTACCTAGCCTCATCTCTATTGGAGGATACTAAACATGATTCCCATGGAACCAATGGCCTCTCAAGGCTTCTTTACTCTTCACAAACTCTTCATGTTGCAAGTATGAGCAAGGTTGGTGGTGTTGTCATTAATGTTATCATTGATGTCAACACAGTTCAGTATGTTGCAATTTGTACATGTATAGATGAGATTCTTCTGAGATGATGTGAGTACATGAAGCTATTTTTTAATGTTGCAAATGTGTTGTATTGATTAGTTTTCAAGTGCATTTGAGAAAATTAAATAAAGAAGAGAAGTCAGTGTTCAGAGCGTGCTCCACATTTCTTTTGTGCTGATCCTATGCTTGTGTGGATCTGAAGCTTTGTCAATGGTGATCTCATGATGATATATTATAATTTTTAGCTTCTATTATGATGGTGTACAAAAGTTATGTTCACCAATGCATGAACTGTTATGGCCGAATTGGTCTGCTGTAGACTGGGAGAAATAGTTTTCCTCCACAGTTCTCTGTTGTTTTGTGTCAGATCTTGTAGATCTGGGATATGTCTTGTGAAGGAATTTTTTGTTCTCCAACAAAGAGGTTTGAAGGTTGGTGATCTGAAAGTCATGTTAAAGTAATTCAGTGTGAGTTTATACAGTCTGGATGGATTGGTGAAAGGTGTTCAGTGATTGATGTTTGGTTTTTTGCTGCAGATGTATTTGGAAGATTCTAAGGTGTATTCTTGTGCTTAATGAAGAGTGTTGTGAATTATACATGTGCCAAATTTTTATTGGGAATTGTGTACATCAATTTTTATTTATGTATTCATTAGGTTTGGCTGACCTAGTGTTTACACTTCATTCGGAGTATAAAGTTTAATTTTAAGGAAGTGTATGGTTTTTTGAAAATATTAACTTTTATCTTGAAAAATGTATTTTTGGTCCACTCTTATTCCTTTCCACCATTGCAATTTTCGTGTTAGTGACCTATTTTGAATTTATGAAATGAGGTTTTTGTGGCCGACCTCAGAGAAAGTTTCTAAGGTTGAGATTGGTATAAAAGCAAATCAAATTGTGAAGAGTTGAATGACAATGTGATTCAAAGTGACGAAAGTGAGCCACAAATCATAAGAGAATAAGTCTGTGTGTGAGTTGTGATAGCAGCTCTCCATTGAGTTGAAGGCAATGAGATAAGGGTTTCTACAATCCTATGAATGTGCATTAATTGTTGTGATTGCTTTTTTGTTCTCTTTTATATTTGTAGGTAGTGAGCCTCCCTATTGGACAACAAGTCCTTTCTATAGACAGTGAGCCTTTGTACTTGGACAATGAGTCCTCTTCTAGACAGTGAACTCTTGGCAGTGAGCCTTTGTTTTATAATCCTTTATAATGTGAATTAACCCTCATTAGGTTTTCC
The DNA here is from genome assembly GCA_007258455.2 of Sequoia sempervirens. Taxonomy (NCBI): domain Eukaryota; kingdom Viridiplantae; phylum Streptophyta; class Pinopsida; order Cupressales; family Cupressaceae; genus Sequoia; species Sequoia sempervirens. The sequence goes on from VDFB02157015.1 coordinate 45,161, forward strand.
ATGTAAAAAATCTATTGTTTGGTGTGTTGATTTACTTCTTGTTATTTGTGTTTCATTCTCTTACTTAATAACAAAATAGTGTGGTTGTGAAATTAATAAGTATTGAGGTTTATGTTTGAAATTGTGTGACAATAGATTCACCCCCCTCTTAGTTGTCACTAGCGCCCTAGAGTATATGCGGAGGATCATCATTGAAAAATAGGCCCTTAAGTGGGAAAAAAGTGGAAAAAAATAGAGTTAGGCAACTTGGCGTAAAAAATTGAATAAGTTATCTATATTATTTCAAAAATATGTAAGAATAGAATCTATAGAAAATTGAATGGAGTTTCTAAACTACT
>VDFB02157018.1:0-30705 GCA_007258455.2 Sequoia sempervirens
CTAGTCTTGTTGTGTGTGCTTCGGTTGATTGTTGTTTAAGAAGTTGATGGATGTCATGTTCATGTTTTGTGTCACAACCTTGTTTACATAAGATAGTAAAGCCTTTACCATATATTTCTTCAAGGTTGATATGAGTGTTTGTGACTTTATGATCGTAAGATGGTTGTGAATATGTTTGTTTAAAGGAACTAGGTCCACTTGAGGAAGGAACCTTAGGTTCTATATTGATTTCAGGATGTAAATATCCAAAGTGATCAGGAGGAGCAATAGCAAGAAGATCTTGTGACTTCATGGATGGATAAAAGGCTGGATTGGCTTCAAGGCTATCAAGGAAATCATTGTAGAACTTGTTCATGCTAACATCATCTTCTCCAATGATGTCTACATCACGAGGAGGACAATCATGAGGAGTTGAAGGAGCATGAGGTTGTTCAAATTCATTACGGTCACAACCAAAGGCACAATTGAACATGTCTACCAATGATTTTAATGAATTCCAAAAATTATTGAAAGAAAATTCCATGATGCAAATAAACTAAGATGCAATAAATGATGTCAAAAAATAGAGATTCTGGAAAGTAAAACTATGTGTGTGTGTGTGAAATGTCAAAATATTAGTAAATCAACACAAACCTTAATGAAACGAATTTCTTGAAAGATTTGAATCAAATCAACTACTCTAAATTGCTGCAAAACAAATCTTTAAAGACATCTCATTATCCTCTATTCCCAAAAACTTTTAAACAATTTGGCCCTCAAATTTCTATGTGCACTATGGTTGTTCAAATGACACTTGAGAAATGAGATAAACATTCAACATGCAAGCCCATTAAATTCCTACATGAAACTATATGATGAAAATGATAATGGACACTATGATGAATGGATGATGGTGTTAGATTATACAATGTAAATGCTATGATATGAAACTAGGATGATACTCCATATGCTCAAATGCTAACTATGAATATGCTAATCTAAAATGCAACTATGATGCAAAGGGTGACATTAAATGAAACTATGAAGCAAAGTATGATTCTAAGATTTAACTATGATGAAAAAAATGATATGAAATGTAACTATAAGACTCAAAAATGCTTCAATTCTCAAACGATATTCCTGCATGATAACTCTACTCAAATGTGTGATGCAAAATGCAATGCCAAAGGGCTGTATTTATAGGCTTTTTCAAGCATCTTGTGATGTGGCAAAGATCGATGGTTCAGATTAGAACAAGAATGATGAATGGTGGAGATGAAGAGAATCAAGAAGGTGTCCCCTTGCCAAAGACACCATGCCAAATGGATGGAGGAATCTCTTGACCAAAGGCAACATGCCAAATGGATGGAGGAATCAAGTGTGGGAGAAAAAGACCATGTGTTTGAAAATTGGTTGGAGAAGTGTGTGAGGAATAAGCCATGTGCTTGAAAATAATTCTAATTTAAAAATTAGAATTATTTAATTTCATGTGACCTTAGTGAGGTGGCATAAAAATTTGTAGACATGTGCTTGAATTCCTAATTGGAGATTAATGAAACTTAATTAAATAAAACAAGCTTATGAAATTTGTTTATTTAATTAAATTAGAGGAATATGATTTTAGATTTGAAGAATTAAATGATATGAATTGATACTGATGCCGATAATTTTTTTTTTTGATACCCTAGACATTGATTTTCAGGTAATGATGGATATATGCCCCCTCGGGCGATAAATCAGTGAATTTTTTAATTTTTTGGATTTTTTGAAAATTTTGATGATTTTTCGATGATTTGATGATGGTTTCAAAATTTTATGCTTCAGAAATGATTTATCTCCCAAAAAATGATGTAGAATTCTGCAGGTGATAATTTGATTAATTAGGGCCCCTTTGAAAAGTAAAAATAAAACAACTCCACAAAATACCACTTAATTAACCTTTAAAAGGTTAAAAAGTTGATTAGAAAGGTCATTTGTGCATTTTGCAATTTCAAAAATTTGTGAGTGAGTGATTGAGCAACTTGGAGCAGAATGGTGATCCCTTACCACATGCACTAGTTTGAGTGAGTCAAGTGGAACAACTGCCCATCAGCGTATGGACCTCCAGTCACAATAGCACAACAAGAAATCAGCACCAACTTTGGTACTGAATTTTAGTGTATTTTGAGCCATGAATTGAACAATTTGATTGGCGCTAAACTCAATGAAAATAGGCATGGTCAACTCAGCGTCGGATTTTATGTCAACTTTTCTGCCATATTTAGCACCAAATTTAGCACCGGAAAATTGTAGCATCTCCAAAAGCGCCTAAAATAGCGCCAAGAAGTGACGTCAGAAATTGCGCCAAAATTGGCACCCAATTTGGCTTTTGATTTTTTCTTCCATGTCTACTCCCATTTTTGCTTCTAATTATGCTTCTAGTTTTGCTTCCAATTTGACATCTAGTTTTTCTTCCAGGTTTTCCTTCATGTTTGCTTCCAATTTTTCTTTTGGTTTTCCTTCTAGTTTTGTTTCCAATTTTGCTTTCGGTTTGCCTTCCAATTTTGCTTCTGGTTTTGCTTTCAGTTTTGCTTCTAGTTTTTCTTCCAAGTTTGCTTTAGGTTTTGCTTCTAGTTTTTCTTCCAATTTTGCTTCTAGTTTTGCTTATGGTTTTGCTTCAAGTTTGCTTTTAGTTTTGCTTCCAATTTTGCTTCCAATTTTGCTTCCATTTTTGCTTCCAATTTTGCTTCCAGGTTTGCTTCTAGTTTTTCTTTCGGTTTTTCTTCCAGTTTTGCTTCCATTTTTGCTTCCAGGTTTACTTCTAGTTTTGCTTCCAATTTTGCTTCCAATTTTGCTTACAGTTTTGTTTCCAAATTTGCTTCCAATTTTACTTCTAGGTTTGCTTCCAGTTTTGCTTCCAATTTTTCTTCCAAGATTGCTTCCAAGATTGCTTCCAAGATTTCTTCTGGTTTGCTTCTAGTTTGCTTCTAGTTTGGCTTGCATTGTTGCTTCCTTTTTTGCTTCTAAAAATGCTTCTTGTTTTGCTTCCATTTATTAATTTAATGTGTTTTATTTCAATTTAATTAGTTAAATATATTGTGCTTCTTAAATAAATCATATGATTATAGAGTAAGTAATTTAATTATTTAACTCATATGATTAAATAACAATATAATTATTGTAACATGATCATCATCTATAATTAAAACAATTGAGTCAAATATCTATAATTTAATTGAATTTGACAACATCCATCCTGAGTAGTAAATTAAAATAATCATTGTAGACACATAAAAATGGCCTCGCCTTGCAAACCATTTTTCTACGATGACCATGCTTCTTACTCACATAATTCAATTACTTAATCATGTCCTAATGTCATAATTATTCCTCCATGATTATTTAAATAAATAAATTGCATTTATTTATTTAGATACGTCACTAATTAGTCCTTATGCCTTCTAATAATTCTCCATTTAACCATTTATCCTTCAATCAAATAAATTTATTTATTTATCCCACTTTCCATCTCACCAAAACAAATAATTAAAATAATTATAAATATCAAGTCTTTTTGTCTCATTCCCATTTATGAATTAAATCATTATTTAATTCATAAGTCAACATTCCTCCATAAATTAAATAATTTCTATTATGCCAACTACCTATTTTTCTCCACCATTGATTTGATTATCTCCAATTAAATCTCAACCCTTCATTTCAAGGCTTGCCCTAACTTTGACCTAATGTTGCCCTAACCCTAATCATCCTTATCACATTGAATCCTAGCCATTGATCTTAGGGCTTCACCAACTTTTAATCCTGTCTGTCCATTCACCATTTGGAATTCTTTAAAAGGCCCTTTCTCAAGTCATTTTAGACACACACACAAGTTATTTTCAACATGCTTGAGAGCTTTTGAGCACTTGAGTAATCACATTACTTCAATATTTTGCTTAGCTTTGTCATAGTTTATATTTGCACTTCAAATTTGAGGGCAATTATATCATTTCAGCAAGATGGAGAAGGCCAATGGAGGTGAATCAATGGAGGCTTGAAGACTAGGTGAATTTGTTTCATACTCTCATGTTTCTTGCTTTCATTGTTCTCCATTGTTATTAGGGATTTAATGGTTTTATGCTATTTGCAAACTAACATGAAAATTTTCTCTAATACATTTGGTGAACCCGACGTGAAACTGGAGCACAACTATTCATAGTTTTGTTTCAATTTCATAATGTTTCTTCATTACATTCAGGAAATCATTGTTTAATATCCTATATTCACATTTATCTCTGACATTGTTTGTGGAATCCTATATTCTCATGTGTCTTTGAAATTTTCTATAGGAGAGATGGTTGTTGTGACTGAATATTATTCATTTAACTGTTAAATACTGTCAGTCTTTTTAAACCACCATTTGTTGATGATTTGTCTGTCATATCATGTTAGATATAGATTATCAAATGATTTCCTTAAATCTAAGATGATTTTCAATGTTTTGTTTTTCACTACTACGTCATACACATACACGGAATCTATGCCATATATGTCACAAATGATTAGCTTACTGAATAATTTGTAATATTTTGACATAGATTGTCAAATGATTGCCTTAGATCTAAAACACATTTCTGCAATTTCATGTATGAGACAAATGGAAACCGCAAACACCCTGCATATTTCCAAATCCGCCATTTCATGTACGCAGCGCCTTGTAGTGACAAGAACTGATGAATATATCTGTGGTTTTTCTTTTGCTTGATATATCTATAGAAATATAATGCGTTCAGCCTCCACATATATGCTTTAGAAAACAAGAAATACATTGCAAAAGACAGAAACTCATTGTATATTGTTATGATAATCGCGCGGCTTGTTTGGCCAAATTGCCCACTTGTAGTTGGCCCCAGGGGTTCGAGCCTTGCACCTACGCCCTTCTAGTGATGGATACATACATCATGTTTTGTGGCCGCTTCTCATTGTCTAATTAAGGCGTCATTTAATCAAATCTATATATGGTTCAACTGCTTCCATCGGGGTTTTGGATCTGCCATGCATAAAATTGTGGAAGCTGCAGCTCGCGCAGGAAGGCTGGGGATGCACAAAGGTTTTATATTTTGATTTCAAGACTGTCCCACATCCACATTCTAATTTGCTCGAGCACTAGTAGTATCATTTTACATGATTCGATTTGACACTCTGGTTTCAATCAAATCTTCTTTGAAAAGAAACGTGTGTGGGAGGATTGACAGTGGGAGCGCATTCACTTTGCATTGAAAATTGAGGGAACTCATAGCGTGCATTCATTAACTCTGACACTGCTGGGCGAATCTCATGTGCAACACGTTTTTGCTTTTGATATTTGGCAAACTACTTCCAATTTTTGACGGCTCTACTTTAAATGGAAAACAAATCTAATCAATGCGTCTCCACTATTGACAATGGACAACATTGAATAAGTTTGTAAGGAGCAGATAAATGTTTGAATAAATGTATGATCTTGATTGGCATTCTTTGTGAAAAAAAAATTTGTCAGAATCATAACATTTTTTTTATACCACCAACTAAATCGCAGCATTCAAGTGTTCTGTGGTGTTTTGACCAAGAAACTGTTATATTGTTATTTTATCTCGGGTCATGATTCTGCTAAATGTCACTGCAAGCTCTGCAATCACAGAACGATTTAGAGGGACCCTCAGCGCCGACTCCAGCCGTCCATCACCTGCTCCTCATAAATACCTCTGAATCATATTCAAACACCTGCGTATTAAATAAAGATTGGAGGTTAGCGGAGGTTTCTATGTTGAATGCTTTATCTGCTACGTTTGAGGTTCGCTGACCCGAGGGAGTAATTCATTCACATATCGCTTTACATTTTCTTTCACTTTACTTTTACTTAGATTTAGATTTCATACGATTTAGACTTTTCATTAGCTTAGCTTTTAATATACTTTGGAAAATGTAAATAGCTTTTCATTACATTAGATTAAACTTATCTTCTAATTAGGTTACAAGCTTTTAATTTTAATAGTTTTAGATTTGTTTTTTAATTAGATTCCATTTAAATTAGCTTTTAATTTAGCTCATTAGTTTTAGATTTTAATTACTTTTTAATTTAATTTAGATTTTCAATAAAATCTTAATTAGAATTGGCTTTCTAATTAGATTTTAATTTAATGGATTTTTTTTAGATTTTAATTTAATGAAGACTTTCATTTTAATTAGATTAAATACTTAATTAGATTTTATATTTTTTTAATTAGATTTTTTTTATTATTTTACTTAAATTTAGATTCTTAATTAGATTAGGTTTTTCATTAGATTTTAGGTTTTATTTATTTATTTAGATTTTCAATTGTAGACTTTAGCCTAATTGGAACTTAGATTAATTAGATTTCTAGACTAGATTAAGTGTGTAAATGAAATGATAGTTTTGTCTCTAGTTTAATTTTTATGGCTAATCTTTGATTTCTTTTTGTGTCAGGTTTGAATGTCCACGATTCGGGATTTGCAACGTCAACTATCGCTTGTCAAAGACGGGAGACTCAAAACTACTAATCACATTTTTGCAGGGCTCTCACTTCAATTGTGCTTTATCTTGAGTGCCTCTTTCACATAGATGATTTATTGGGCCTAAAAAGAACTTGCATGCTTGAGTTGAAATCATAAGCTTGGTTTAAAATAAACAAAGTGTTTGATGTGTTTGCCTCACACTTCAATTTGGATATTAAAATGAACAAATGCTTTCAACTCGTGTAACCTTTGATTCAATAATAGGAGTATCCTCTCCCCTTGCGCACTTGTGCGATCCTGGGTGCAAGAGAAACTGTTATTGACTCTAGGAATTTGGGCCTTCCTTGGTGGGAAAAAGTACTCACCCCAAGGCGACTCAGACCGGCAACGGAGCTCTTTGGCCGAGCTACCCCCGACCGGTATACAAATGTGAATCCTAAGGGAAAGCCTAGGATTACGAGTGCGGATGTGTCATACGGACAGAGTAGTACTCCCATAAACCCTGTTGAGCGTAACCTCTTCAGGCTGGAGTGCCACCTAATCGGTGATTAATCTCTTGCCCCATGTATGGCCACTCGAACGGGGGTCCCGAACTAAATACTCTTGTGTAGTAGCCAAAAACCTTCTATCCGCTAGCGCAGCAACGGTCGTTGTGAAGGCATCCACATCTTCACAGTCTTTAGTAGAGGTGATCAGCATGCCATGGGAGTTTTATGGGTGCTGGAAGCTTGGTTGGCCTGAGAAGAGAGTGCACTGTAAGGGGGAGCCCGTGCAGCCAAGCTTCTGAATTCACACGCTAAGGATATGTGGTTGGGGAAACCCACGTGGAATCTAGCAGATATTGTCCTGGCCTAACCATAGAATTGTGCTTGTCTTCTTTGTGATTGATTACACATTCAAAACATTGTGTTTGCTAAGTGTTTTCTAGATTCTCAAACAGTATACACAACGCTCACAAATCTCGAAACAATCAACTTCAGACAATTCAAACTCTTCATCAAAACATCACAAAATTGAATTCGAGTCCAACAATTTTGCCTACTGTCAAACATCTTTTCTCGAAGTATTTGTCAGAAACCAGAACTGAAATTGCTCAAAACTTTCATCATTCAACCATTAGCCTGCATTTTTACCTTAGGTTCATCCTTGTTAATTTTAGTTGCATTCCCTAGGCTTCATAATCATCATTTCCTACATAGAGTTGTCATTAGGTTTTCATCTTTGCAGACTTTGGATTAGGCCACCTCATCACACTTTCCAAAATCATTGCCTTCAAGAGTAGGTTATCTTGGGACTTAGTCAACAATCTCCTTTTCAGTCATTGTCCTTTTTGTGAGAATTTCCAACTCAACAGTCTAGTTTGGAAAACTCACTAGTCATTTTGACCTTGTCGCTTAGTCCTTTTAACAAGTCCTTTGATCACCAAAATTAAGACATAGATTAAGCTTAGAGTGGCTAGGCCAACCTTTCTCCACATTGCATTCATCTTAGTCCATACTTTGCATATTTTGTGCCTAAAAATCCAAAAAAAAAAATAAATCCAAAAATAGTGTTCACCCTAGTCCTCATTTTGCACCTTGACCTTGCATTAGTCACCTTTTTAGTCAACATTATCATCTTAGTGCTCATTTTACACCTAGTCAATTCTATCACCTTGCATTAATCAACATTGTCATCATAGCCATTATTGTCGCCTTGACATTTGACATATTTCTTTGGAAACTTTGTCATCTTGCATCAATCATTTCCTTAGGAATACATCGTAATCACCTTGCATTGTCATCCTTTATCACAAAAACACCAAAAACATAGACTAGTTGTCATAATCATCGTCCTCATTTGAGCAATTCTCTTTTATGGTCGAAACTAGGCTTCAGAGAAAGAAAAGACAAATGGAAAACTTTGGACAAGACTTCAACACCAACATCCACACCAACACTTATGACATGAACCGAGACATGAATTTTACCGATCCATTCACCAACATGAACATACCATCTTCCATGAACCTGCCAACATCCTCTCGAAATCCATTCGAACCATTCATACAGAGAGACCACACTGGACAAGTATTAGCTGAAGATATAGAGGCTGCAGCCCAAAATCCTGACATAGCTTCATTTGTAGAGGAATTGGTCTTGAACGATGCTGAGAGATACCTTGCTATGCTTTTAGACCAAGGGGTAAAATTACCAAGAGGCTTTGACATCAATGCCATAAGACCTTCGTCTCTAGACAACACGACACAAAAATTGACACCTCAACAAAACACAAACAATGCCTCCAACAATAACACTGTGTTCACCACACAAATTGCTACAAGCACCATCAATGTTACATCTAGTGGCACCATAAGTCAAAACACCTCCAACTCAATCAATGCAACATCTATTGGAGGAACACCCACGATGTCACAAGCAATATCACAATCCATGCCCGCAATGTCAATGACATCTTCACAAATAGTTGGAACTACCTTTGGATCTACATCAATGGGGGCAAGTTCCTCAAACCCCATATTTGGAACTTCATCTATGACCATAGGGACATCATCATCAAATCCTTATGTTGGAACCTCATTTAACCCCTTTGGAGGAACTAAACGACGTATTCTTATTAGAGGTCCCCAACCAAACGTTAACACATCGTCACAATTAAACATCAATGCCTCACAAGGACAAAATACCAACATCCCGCAGGGACAATTCCAAGGACAAAATACCAACATCCCGCATGGACAATTCCAAGGAAAAAATACCAACATCCCGCATGGACAATTCCAAGGACAAAATACCAACATCCCACATGGACAATTCTTCCAATATGGACAAGGCACTCAAATGACACAACAAATGAATACCTTTGGGCACCAGAATAGTCAAGGTTACCAGATCCCCCAAATATCGACAAATATGGCTGGATCACACATCCCCACATACTCATCACAAATTCACACGCAACAACACATTCCTCATCAAAATTGGCAATACCAACAATTGCCAAACCAAAACATATCGTACATTCCACAACAACACATGTCACATTCAAACTCGAACATGCTATCACAATCAATGGGGACTCAAGGGATACCCATCACTCCCATGTGTGATGCAACCAATAATCCCATAATAGATGCCTTGACAGCCAGAATGGCAGACCTCCAAAAACAGATGGAAAACATACAAACATCCAACAAAATGCCACCAATGTCATATGACCTATGTCCGTATCCTTTTGACACAACTTTATACATGCCACCATTTCCTCCTGGATACGTGGCCCCAAACTTCACCAAATACAAGGGAAAGACAAATCCTATTGAAAACATTCGAGAATTCACGACCAACTGTATGGACATTGCATACGAACACACTTACTTGATGCGACTCTTCTCCAAGAGTCTAACAGGATCCACACTCGAATGGTTCTCCACTTTGAAGGGGATAAAAACATGGAATGAACTTGTAGAAAAATTTGTGGAAAATTATGCCTATAACATTGACACAGACACCTCCATCACTAGCTTATGCACACTCACACAAGAAGACGCTGGTGAAATGTTTATCCCATTTTTCCAACGATGGAGAGGCCTAGCAAGTCACTGCCACATAGACATACCTGAAAAAGAGAAGGTTGACATGTTTGTACAAACACTCCTAGGCCCATTGAAAAATGGCTTGCGAGTTCATTGTTGTACAACCTTTGCAGACCTAGTCGAACAAGGCATCCAACTTGAGAAAGCACTCATTGCTGAGGGCAGATTAAAATACGGTCCTAAAAACATAAATGCAAGTCCACCCACTGACAAGAACAAATATTGGGTTAAGAATAAACATGTCACCAATGATGGTGTTGTAGATGCTAAGGCCGTCAATGCAATGGGTCTTGTGCTTACCCTTAAAGGGGCTCAACTGCAAAATTCACAGATGACCACACAAACCCATGCTGCCAGTGTTGTACAGCCAAATCAAAATAACCAAGGTAATCAGAATAACCAAAATCAAAGGCAGCCCCGATAATCCAGACAGTTCCCCAGGAGTCGCACATACACCCCCTTGGGTGAGCCCATTGAAGAAGTCCTCAAGAAACTCCTTCAAAATGGTGTCATAAGACTTGAGGACCCAAAACCATATGACCCAGGGCAGTTTAAACCATTTTGGTGGGATGACAACGCATTTTGTGATTATCATCGAGCAAAAGGACATAAAACCTCCTCCTGTCGACAACTGAAAAATTTGGTACAAGACCTTATCGAAAATCGTACCATTGAGATAGGTGGACCACAATTGGCATCTAATTCAGACCATACCATACACAAGAACCCACTGCAGGACCATGGTTCTAGTAACCCTTCCACGTCAAAATCCAATAACAATAATCGAGCCAACCATGCCCGTATTGCATATGACTATTTTGGGGGACCTATCATAAATCACATTAGAACAATTGCTGAACATGTCAACACAGTTACTGTCAGAAATGCCCCTGAATGCAATGTCACTACCCGTGGGGGAAAAGTCACCATAGCTGGCCCTCCTCCCAGACAACCAAAGATAACAATCGCTGGCCCATCCACCCAACCGTCGTAGTCCAATCCATTACCCAAACAATCCCAGCCTAAAGGAAATTTTAACCTCATTGACCAACTTGGGAAGACACCTGCACAAATTTCTATACTTGATTTGCTACGCATTTCCCCAGCTCATAAGGCTATACTCGACAAAACATTACAAGAGTCTTCTATTCCCCAAGACATTGATGTCAATCAATTTGAGGCCATGGTGGGATATCTTACCGCTCCCCACCATATAACATTTTCAGACCAAGACTACTCATCGTCCAAATCCAATCATAATGATGCCCTTCACATTGAAGTTTTTATCCATAAGCATAAGGTCAGACGAGTGTTAGTAGATGGTGGAGCAGGACTGAACATATGCTCCTTAAAATTGGTCAAGGCCCTAGGCTTTTCTGATGCTTGTGTAGACGCTACAAAGAGCATTGTTATCAAGGCATATGATGATGAAGAACGTTCCTCTCAGGGCGTAATTACACTTCCAATTCATATTGGACCAGTCATTGTGGACACCACTTGTCAAGTCCTGGATCTAGAACTTCCATACAATATTTTACTCGGTCGACCTTGGATTCACGCCTTGAAAGTTGTCCCTTCCACATATCACCAGTGTTTGAAGTTTCCCTTTGAAGGCACTGAGATTGCCATATATGGAGACCCTGACCCATTTCAATATTGTACCAATTTGAGAGGTATCTCAGAGTGCCAAGTGCCTATCAACAATGAAGCTTTGACATCTTCATCCTCTAAATTCATTGACCCATCAACACTTGCGAAGCCTCCGGCATCCACATCCACTGCCACAATGTCCACTTCTGCTTCTTCGACCACCATGACCACCTCCATGACATCTACCAATTCATCCATCACCCCAAGCGTCGACGCAAGTATTAAGATCCAGGACCAAGGGTGTGGAGAGTATAAGCTGAATACAGCCTATTGCATAACAAGGATGCCTAAGTCTCCTTAGGTCTAAGGCAAGCCTTGCTTCATGTTAGAGTCAAAAGAAATTTTTAGAGTCCCTCCAAAAACAGTATTCATAAAGTGGGGTGAAATGAGTCAAGAGGACATTGACAATGTGCTATCTTGGATTTATAGAGAACCAAAAGATCCAACTCCCTTGCCAGTAAAAATGTATGGTAAAGGATATGACATGATAAAGGAAAAAGGCTACGATGGAATTAGTGGCCTCGGAAAGCACAAGACAAGAAGGAAAGAACCTCTAGAACCTAAAGGAAGACCTAAACATCTTGGGTTAGGGTTAGGACCAGGAGAATCTGGCGATCATAGTACCAATGCACTTTCTAGCGAGAGCGTAAATGCTTCAAACTGTGTCGAGACAATTGAAGATCCCCTTTTTGAAACTGACTCCCATGAATGGGAATTTGGCTCCCAACGATCCCTAAGTGACTGTTGCCTTGATGAATTGTTCCTTGAACCTGGAGAGCCTACATTTGAAAAGAGATTCTGGAAAATGTTCAAAATTGACACGACACCAAACAACACCCAGTCCAGATCCTCTTCTACTCCTATTGACCATAATCCCGACATACTTGTCTACCCTATTGAACCTAATGACCATCATTCAAATTCATTTGAATTGCCACATGACACTACTGACCCAAACTCCACTCCCTTTGTTCCTTACTTTGCTGATGAGTGTGAATCAAGCGAGGCAGAGTACTGGATAGAATCGGATATAGAGCCTGATGATGACAATTTTATCTTTAACCTCTCTGAATCTGTCAGCATGCTTTCTGTGTCCTATCCACCGTTCACCAATACTGATGATGGTATTTCCTTAGTCTACCCACAACTAATTGATTGGGATCAACAAGGCCTGCCAGTTATGGACATATTTCAAAATAATGAGGCCATTGCAGAATTCATGGGACTTCGTGAGGGTATACCAAGTGGAGACCACAAGGCTAGATTTTCCATTGACCTAGATTGTGCCGCTTACTTTGGGGAGACTGATCCATCCTCTAGTCAGAAAATGGAAAATAAAAATAAGGTAAAAAATGACATGTCTTTAGGTGAAAACCGCAAGGCACCTTCTGATGGTAAAGTAGTAAAAATAAAGGACGCGCCTAAGGATGGAGAATTGGACTTTCTCCCCGTAACTCAAGAAAAATCGGCCATGCTCATAGAAGACACTATAGAAGTAAACATATCTACAACAGAAGATCCTAAGATGGTCCTCTTTGCGACATCTTTGACAGAAGAAGAGAAACCTGAGTTCCACAAATTCTTTTCAGAGCGTAAGGTCAACTTTGCATGGTCTTATGCCGATATGCCTGGGTTGGATCCAGAACTTGTATTGCATCACTTGCCATTATTTCCAGAGGCCAAGCCAGTGAAACAGAAGTTGCGGAAGATGCACCCCCAGATTGCCTTGTTAGTCAAAATAGAACTTAAGAAATTGTTAGATGTGGGATTCATACGGTCCATAGACTATGCCAAATGGATATCAAATCTTGTACCAGTCACAAAGCCAAACGGTCAAATCCGCATCTGCACAGATTTTCAGGACCTAAATAAAGCTTGTCCAAAGGATGACTTTCCTTTGCCAAACATCGATATCATAGTGGACCTTACAACAGGATATGAGATGTTGTCCCTCATGGATGGTTTTTCTGGTTATAATCAGATCCGTATTGCCCCTGAAGATCAACACAAAATAGCCTTCATATGTCCTTGGGGCACATACTGTTGGAACGTCATGCCTTTTGGTCTTAAGAATGCAGGCGCCACGTACCAGAGAGCCATGACAACCATATTCCATGACATGATGCACAATATAATGGAAGATTATGTAGATGACCTTTTGGCAAAATCTTTGACACGAAAAGACCACTTGAGGGTGTTAGACAAAATTTTCAAGAGACTAGAAGAATACAAGGTTCGCTTGAATCCAAAGAAATGTGTCTTTGGCATAACATCAGGCAAACTTTTGGGGTACATTGTTTCTCGTAGAGGCATTGAGGTCGATCCTGCCAAGGTGAAAGCCATATTAGACATGCCTCCTCCAAAAAGGATAAGTGAACTCAGGACATTACAAGGCAGGTTACAATCCATCCGACGCTTCATAGCACAATTGGCAGACAAGTGTCACCCATTTCAATATCTTTTGCGCAAAAGTATCCCTTTTGTGTGGACAGATAAATGTCAGGAGGCCTTCCAACAAATAAAATAATATCTATTGTCACCACCTATTTTAATGCCACCAATTGAAGGGAAACCTTTGATTCTATATATTTCTACAACAACTTCAGCATTGGGGGCATTACTGGCACAGAATGACCATGAAGAAAAGGAAAGGGCCATATACTACATCAGTAGGACACTGGTCGGATATGAGCTAAATTACACAACCATCGAACGTGCTTGCCTAGCAGTTGTCTTTGCTGCTCAGAAATTAAGACACTACATGCTGAATCACCAGACACACTTAGTGGCGAAGATTGATCCCCTGAAATATCTCCTAAGTCGTGCAGCATTGACAGGTCGCCTGGCAAAATGGGTAATGATCTTGAGGGAGTATGATATTCAATATGTTGAAAGAAAGGCGATAAAGGGACAAGTGATAGCAGACCAACTGGAAAATGCGCCTATACAGGGTGATCATCCACTAGTAGCAGACTTTCCAGATGAGTCAATATTTCATACCGAACCTCAGTCACCTTGGAGGCTATATTTTGATGGATCTCATACTAATCATGGCTCGGGGGCAGGAATATTGTTTATCACCCCTCAAGGAGACTCCATTCCTAAGTCCTTCCGCATTGCTTTTCCATGTACAAATAATGTGGTAGAATATGAGGCACTTGTCACAGGACTCAGAATGGCCATCAAATGGAAAATTAGAACACTTCATGTCTATGGCGATTCTCAATTGGTCATTAACCAAGTCAATGATGACTATGACACTAAGGATGAGAAATTAATGCCTTACAAACGAATGGTTGATAGCTTTCAAACATATTTTCACATGGTGACTTTTGAGCAAGTTCCAAGAACACAAAATAAGGCAGCAGACGCAATGGCCACAATTGGCTCTCTCCTAGACATTCCTAGTAATGTGCCTCAATTTGAATTTTTGGTAGAACAACTTTTGGTTCCTGCTTATGACATACCAGAATCAGAGATGGTTTGCGAGCTTGTTGGTCCCAATTCTCCATGGTATCAAGACATTTATGACTACCTCAAGTCCCAAACCCTTCCCTCCCAACCTATCCAATAACCAACGAAAGTCCTTTATCCGAAAAGCTGCCAGATACACCATCCTCAGTGACACCCTTTACCGACGTAGCTTTGATAATTCCCTTCTTCGATGTCTTGACACTGATGAAGCACGAACGACCTTGCGAGAGGTACATGAGGGTATATGTGGATCCCATTCAAGTGGTCCTACTTTAGCCAAAAAGATAATGAGACTTGGGTATTACTGGCCAACCATTGAGAAAGATGCACTTGAATTTGTCAGAATGTGTCGCCAATGTCAGATACATAGTGACTTGATTCATGCACCAGCACAGGAACTTCGGTCGATTACATCTCCTTGGCCCTTCACACAATGGGGACTCGACCTCGTGGGCAATATCCATCCTACCTCGTCCAATGGCCACAAATTCATCATTACCGCCACTGAGTACTTTACTAAGTGGATCGAAGCCATCCCACTCACTTATATTACCGAAAAACAAATTTCCAAGTTTATCCTCAACTATATCATCTGTCGATATGGTATTCCACAATCCATCATCACAGATAACGGTCGTCCCTTCAAAAATCAAGATGTCTGTGAACTTTGTGAACGCTTCCATATCCGACACCACTTCTCCACGCCTTACTACCCACAAGGAAATGGTCAAGCTGAGGCATCTAATAAAACAATCATCAAAATTCTTAAGAAAACCGTCAATGATGCTAGTCGTGACTGGCACATACAACTCAATCCTGCTTTGTGGGCATATCGCACTAGCATCCGTCCTCCCACTGGAGCCACTCCATTTTCCCTCGTGTTTGGAGCCGAAGCCATCTTGCCCATAGAGGTCGAAATTCCATCCCTACGAGTCTCTATGAAAGGTCTAATCACTGATGAAGAATATCGACAGTCACGGCTGCATGAATTAGAAATGCTAGATGAACGCAGACATAATGCCTTGAACCACTTACAGGCATATCAAAATCGTCTTTGCAGAAGCTACAACAAAAGAGTGCTGACTCAAAAATTTGACATTGGTGACTTGGTTCTCATGCAGAATCCTAAGAATCAGTCTGACAGAGAAAAACTAGGCAAGTTTGAGCCCAATTGGTTGGGTCCGTACATCATCACTGCGTCATTTGGTTCTGGCGCATATTAGTTGGCTACTCCAGATGGTGAACAATTAACAGAGCCAATCAACAGTTTGCATTTATGCAAGTTTTATGCATAGCATCAGAAAGTCTGGCCGACAACCATTAAAAATACAAAAAAAATGGAAAAATACATAAAAAATAAAATAATAATAATAAAAAAAATGAAAAAATTGACAAAAATAAAGAGAAATAATTCATCCAATAGTGAAAACCTGGTAAACAGGCGCTTTGGATAAGTACCATGGTGAAAACCTGGCAAACAGGCACCATGTGTAGTCTGTCACTGCTTTGACATCTACTATCACTCTATCTACCTTCGTCCATAATAAACATCCATTTTGCTAAGATTTGTCACAACGTTTCACCCTGACATCACGACATTTCTTTCCATGGCTGACAGTGATTGACATCGAAGTCTTGTGCATCGCCTATCGTCCATACTGGTCATGCCCTTTCCATCAACTTGACTAGGGGCAATATTTTATCATGAGACTGCAGTGGGTATCGCACATGGTCTTGACAATCGAAAAAGTCCTGAACAAATCCTAAAAATCATAAAAAGTCATGAAAAAATCCTAAAAATTATAAAATGTCCTAAAAAAATCCTAAAAATTATAAAAAGTCCTGAAAAAATCCTAAAAATTATAAAATGTCCTGAAAAAAGACCTAAAAATTGAAAAATGTCCTGAAAAAAGACCTAAAAATTAAAAATTCCTGAAACAAGACCTAAAAATTGAAAAATGTCCTGAAGAAAGCACAAAAACATCCAAATAACATCACAAATCCCAAAAATAGAGTCAAAGTTAGTCATGTCAGTCATATTATTCTTTGTCAATTGTCGAACTACGTGGTCTCTGCGCATTTGCTACGTAGGCAAGGCCATCAGTCGATGTGCCCCTGAGGCCCCCTAGGTTCAGTCCCTTAGGGTTTGTCAGGTCAAGTCAAAACATGTCAATTCGTCTTCAATTTGTTCATCCATCCCTGTCGAACTACAAGGTCTCTGAGTGCACGACGTAGGCAAGGCCATCTGTCGATGGGCCCCCGAGGCCACCTAGGTCAGTCCTTTAGGGTTTGTCATTTTGGTCAAATAAATCAGACATAGTCACACTCAAAAACAAGACCATCATTTGCACGTCAACATTCACATTGCAAACCAACAAACAACATAGCCCAGTCAGTCATCAAGCCAAACATCTGTCAAATTGCCAACACAATATCAACCTAGTCACTTTATGGTCCCCTTCAAGATGTGTCCTTCTTGGAATTGGACCTCGTCAAAACGTCATTTGCCTTTTCAGGATGTGTCTTTCCTGACGACAGGCTTCATCACCTAGTCATTGGCCTTTTCAGGATGTGTCCTTCCTGATGATAGGCTTCGTCACATAGTCATTGGCCTTTTCAGGATGTGTCCTTCCTGACGACAGGCTTCGTCACATAGTCATTGGCCTCTTTAGGATGTGTCTTTCCTGATGGCAGGCATCGTCAAAACGTCAATACTGTCAGACTCTTCAAATTGTCAAACTGTCAAGCTGTCACACAATCAACCTTCGACACACAAATCTTGGCAAACATATTGAATGGTTGTTGATTTTTCTAGTCTATTTTGTCTTATCTTTTTATTGTTTTGTCTCTTGTTCATGTTCCTAGCTACCTCAAGGATGTCCCATGAAGGATTTAGAGGTGCAATGATGTCTCATGACCTAATTTTCCTTGATTGTTGTCTTTGGTGTGTCTTGACAAAAAGACTGGGGCAACTTGGCCTTTAGTATGAGTTAGGACATTCCTTGTATGTGGCTGTCTGTTTTTACAAGTGGACGACCTTGCACACCTTGGTCTATGTCATATCATGGTGTTTTTTGTCCATTTGTCACATTTTATTGCCCAATGATGATTACGCAACGCCTATGATGTTATTTGGAAAAATATTGAAGTATTCCTTTTTCCTCATCACATCCTTGATTTCCACGCTAACATTTCTTCTATTCCTTCATCCTCTAGTCCTCTCATCCATTTCGAGAGCACACTCACGTTCTTTCAACCCGCCTGTCCTCTCGAGGGGGCATACCACTACCTCCTCATCATCCTTCCTCTCGTCACTTTCAAACTGGGGCATTTTTTTTTTTACTTGTTCTTTGACATAATGCGATAAACTGTATCATGTCAAAGAGGGGCAAAATGTAGACACATAAAAATGGCCTTGCCTTGCAAACCATTTTTCTATGATGACCATGCTTCTTACTCACATAATTCAATTACTTAATCATGTCCTAATGTCATAATTATTCCTCCATGATTATTTAAATAAATAAATTGCATTTATTTATTTAGATACGTCACTAATTAGTCCTTATGCCTTCTAATAATTCTCCATTTAACCATTTATCCTTCAATCAAATAAATTTATTTATTTATCCCACTTTCCATCTCACCAAAACAAATAATTAAAATAATTATAAATATCAAGTCTTTTTGTCTCATTCCCATTTATGAATTAAATCATTATTTAATTCATAAGTCAACATTCCTCCATAAATTAAATAATTTCTATTATGCCAACTACCTATTTTTCTCCACCATTGATTTGATTATCTCCAATTAAATCTCAACCCTTCATTTCAAGGCTTGCCCTAACTTTGACCTAATGTTGCCCTAACCCTAATCATCCTTATCACATTGAATCCTAGCCATTGATCTTAGGGCTTCACCAACTTTTAATCCTGTCTGTCCATTCACCATTTGGAATTCTTTAAAAGGCCCTTTCTCAAGTCATTTTAGACACACACAAGTTATTTTCAACATGCTTGAGAGCTTTTGAGCACTTGAGTAATCACATTACTTCAATATTTTGCTTAGCTTTGTCATAGTTTATATTTGCACTTCAAATTTGAGGGCAATTATATCATTTCAGCAAGATGGAGAAGGCCAATGGAGGTGAATCAATGGAGGCTTGAAGACTAGGTGAATTTGTTTCATACTCTCATGTTTCTTGCTTTCATTGTTCTCCATTGTTATTAGGGATTTAATGGTTTTATGCTATTTGCAAACTAACATGAAAATTTTCTCTAATACAATCATAATTAATAAATATCCATCCAAAAATTATCAACCACTTTTATATATAAATTGACAAGTCAATACTGATAAGATCATCATCATATATAACTAAAACAAGTGAAATTCAAATATGCGAGTACATAAAAAACATGTCAAAATGATACATGTCCAATAGTCAACACAAGTGAAAATGATACATGTACAAATGATATAAATAAAATTGATAAATTATGTAACTCAAATTGATACAAGTCAAGATGATACATGTCCAAATGATATAGTGAAAATGATACATGTCAATATGATACAACTCAACAATATAGTATTGTAGGTTGTGAAAATGATACATATGATAGTAACCATGAAAAGAGTCATCATAATGATATATCAGCAATGATCCATGATGTAGTCTATATGATAATGAATGTCACTGGTTACTATCACCAACTGCTCCTCATCATCATCATCACCATCGTGATCATCATCATCGTCAACATCGTCATCATCATTGTCATCAGCCTCTGTCTTCCATATATCATCATCATCCTCTCACGCCATGTGACTGCATTAGAACCAATATTTTGTGGATCTATATCATGTTGAGGATCATCTTGATCTTCGGAAGACCTATGTTCTCAAAAAACATTTAAAAATGAAAAGTTATTATTATTTCATGCAATAATTTATTTTTCTATTATATATCTAATATTACAACATATGATGAAACCATAATCATATTACATCATATCAAAGTGCACATACCATAATAAAATTTCAAAACGTACTTAATAAGTGGTCAAGAGAAGCTAACTTTCAAAAACAAAGCCAATTAGCCCTAGCGACTCGGATCGGCTAGCATTTGGTAGAAGAGGAAGAAAGATGACTAGAACTCTAGAGGCCCACCATAATGGATTTTAATAATATTCAACCATGAGAGCAGAAGAGAGAGCTGATATCATGTATCAAAACATTAAGCATGCATTCTTCCAACCAATGGAGAAGGAGATTATTACTTTGCTTTATTTTCATTTTCATAACCATATCACAGCAAGGGGAACCAAGAAGACCAAGGATGTCCAGTTTTATGTGGAGGTAATGGATGTGGTCCAAAATTTAGGAGGGGCAAGAAGGTCAATGTATGATCCTGATGAAATTGAGGAATAACAACAAGAGAGGGACAAGAAAAATAAAATCAATACAGAGTTTCAAGGATTTGTTAAGCGAGTAAGAGAGCTATGGGAGGAGCTTCATCTAAAATATTTTGAACTAGAGTTTGATATACCATTTAGAGAGCTTCGTTTTCATGGAGTTCCTTTCAAAGCCTCTACTTTTATTGTTCCTATGTTAAACTGTTTGGTAGAGTTGGTGGAATTACCTTTCTTAGTAATCCCTATTAGTGAGATTGAGATTGTTAACCTTGAGAGAGTAGGACTTGGGCAAGAGGCATTTGATATGGAAATTGTTTTCAAAGACTTCAAGCGGAATGTACTCTATATTGACGCCATTCCTCAATACTCACTTGATGGCATCAAGGAATGGTTGAACTCCATGGATATAAAGAATTATGAAAGTAGAATGAACTTGAACTGGCAGCTAATTTTGAAGAGTATTATTGATGATCTAGATAAATTTATTGAAGCTGGTGGTTGGGAATTTTTGAATATGGATGCTAGTGATTTTGATTTTGATAATTCAAAAGAGTTAGATCAAGGCTATGAACCCTATGATGTAGAAGAGGAATCAGAATCATATTTCATGTAGCCACCATCAAGAGTGTTACAAGCCAACAAGATGGAGGGAATTCTTATATAAGGATAATTTTCAATGTTGTAGGTACCAACTTTAATGCCAACTATAATGGCAACATTGAAATTCCCTAGTAGTATTTATGTTAAGGAAATTTCCTTTAGTTGCAAGGATTCAAAGCACATCAACCATGTGGTACAAATGATTAAATCTTAGAGATGATCTATAGCAATGAAAGAGTCTGAAAAGGCAGAGAGAGCTACACTGGTGACTCAGGAGAAACTTCAACTTTCAAAAACAAAGCCAATTAGGCTAGCAGACATGTGGATCAAGCCAACATTTGGTTGAAGAGGATGAAAGATGACTAGAAAACTGGAGGCCTGCCATAATGGATTTTGGTATTCAACCATGAGAGCAGAAGACAGAGCTGATATAATGTATCAAAAAATTAAGCATGCATTCTTCCAACCAATGGAGAAGGAGATGATTACTTTGCTTTATTTTCATTTTCATAACCATATCACGGTGTGGGAACCAAGAAGACCAAGGATGTTCAGTTTTATGTGGAGGTAATGGATGTGGTCCAAAATTTAGGAGGGGCAAGAAGGTCAATGTATGATCCTGATGAAATTGAGGAAGAACAACAAGAGAGGGACAAGAAAAATAAAATCAATAAAGAATTTCAAGGATTTGTTAAGCAAGTAAGAGATCTATGGGAGCAGCTTCATCTAAAATATTTTGAACTAGAGTTTGATATACCATTTAGAGAGCTTCGTTTTCATGGAGTTCCTTTCAAAGCCTCTACTTTTATTGTTCCTATGTTAAACTGTTTGGTAGAGTTGGTGGAATTACCTTTCTTAGTAATCCCTATTAGTGAGATTGATATTGTTAACCTTGAGAGAGTAGGACTTGGGCAAAAGGCATTTGATATGGAAATTGTTTTCAAAGACTTCAAGCGGAATGTACTCTATATTGATTCCATTCCTCAATACTCACTTGATGGCATCAAGGAATGGTTGAACTCCATGGATATAAAGAATTATGAAAGTAGAATGAACTTGAACTACCAGCCAATTTTGAAGAGTATTATTGATGATCTAGATAAATTTATTGAAGATGGTGGTTGGGAATTTTTGAATATGGATGCTAGTGATTTTTATTTTGATAATTCAAAAGAGTTAGATCAAGGCTATGATGTAGAAGAGGAATCAGAATCATATTTCATGTAGCCACCATCAAGAGTGTTACAAGCCAACAAGATGGAGGGAATTCTTATATAAGGATAATTTTCAATGTTGTAGGTACCAACTTTAATGCCAACTATAATGGAAACATTGAAATTCCCTAGTAGTATTTATGTTAAGGAAATTTCCTTTAGTTGCAAGGATTCAAAGCACATCAACCATGTGGTACAAATGATTAAATCCCAGAGATGATCTATAGCAATGAAAGAGTCTGAAAAGGTAGAGAGAGCTACATTGGTGACTCAGGAGAAACTTCAACTTTCAAAAACAAAGCCAATTAGGCTAGCAGACATGTGGATCAAGCCAACATTTGGTTGAAGAGGATGAAAGATGACTAGAAAACTGGAGGCCCGCCATAATGGATTTTGGTATTCAACCATGAGAGCAGAAGACAGAGCTGATATAATGTATCAAAAAATTAAGCATGCATTCTTCCAACCAATGGAGAAGGAGATGATTACTTTGCTTCATTTTCATTTACATAACCATATCATGGCGTGGGAACCAAGAAGACCAAGGATGTCCAGTTTTATGTGGAGGTAATGGATGTGGTCCAAACTTTAGGAGGGGAGATCCTGATGTCTACCAAGAGGCATAAAGTCAGATGAATTAAGTTCACCTACATGTCTACCAAAGTTTACTTCCAATTTTTATGACTATTTTTCTTGACTGTCAGAGTTTACTTACAAATTTGAAATTTCTTTGTGGTAATTTTGATGAGGATATATTCAACTAATGTGTAAGCCCCTTTTTTTGTATCACAACCATAATAATGAGACTTGAACTTGCCTCAGACTCGGCTAGGATGACTCGACTCGGGGACTTGGGGACTCAGTGCCTAGACTTGGTACAAACTCAGAAAAATGAAAAAACCCTAGAAATTTAATGATTTTTAAGGATGTAAAACTTGTTTCATGCACCCTTTATTAAATAGACCTCAAATACACAATAATATCATTAAATAGAAGAAACTTTGATCACATACACAAGTATACATTGATCACTTAAGTATAAACACAAATTTTAGCTAAATGAAATACACATACACACGTATACTACTATTATGCCCTTAATAAATTTTTACCTGGCTACAAGGTCATTTGAGTAGTCTTAGTCTTATGCTCCAAATTGATTAAAGAAATGTGGAAATGTTAAGCTCCAAATTTCCAATACTAAATATATCTTTAACTATAAATTGTCTCTATCAAATTCACAATAGAAAGGAACTTGTTGGAAGTAGTATGCTCTAAATTGCCAATACTTAGTGAATCTAGATCCATAGTTAGTAATGTCCAAACAAAACTTGTCCCTGCAGCCATAGGGAAATGGGAAAAATTAATGGGTAATAATCAATGGGCTACGTAGGAGGCTATCATACTATCATATAATTACCTAAGCCTTCCTCCATACACTCTTGAACTGGTGAGGGGGAGTCTAAAAGACCTTACATTACTTCTTACCATTGAAATTAATGAAAAAAATATTCCACATCTTAAACCACCAAATGGTCATGTGCTCGGATTTTCTTTCGTAATTGGGAAAGAGGAATCCATCCTCCTTCTAAGTTGGATTCAACATTTACTACACACATCTAGTAGGTCTCTTCCTACAAAATTCAAGAAAAGTATAATGGAAACAAAATGGCTGAAAACCTTTAGAGGATATCAATCTCACAACATGTGTTTATTGTTAGATTATGAGTGGTCACAGATAGGTCTGCAATCAACTAATCTTTCTTTCATCAATTCTTTAAAGGTAAGAAGCAATGTAAGCTCTTTTAGACTCCCCCCTGCCAGTTCAAAAGTGAATGGGGGAAGGCTTAGGTAATTAGCTGAAAGTATGGCAGCCTCATGTGTAGCCCATTGATTATTACCCATTAACTTTTCCCATTTCTCTATGACTATTGGGACAAGTTTCTTTTTAACATTACTAACTATGGATCTAGATTCACTAGGTATTGGAAATTTAGAGCATACTACTTCCAACAAGTTCCTTTCCATTTTGACACACTATTAATGTGATAGGGACAATTTATAGATACAAATATTAAACAATGTTGTAGCCTAGAATAAGCCAATAACACATTAAAAAATTAGCATTCAAAGTTTAAACTTTATAATTAAATTATTAAACTAAAAAATTGTTGGGAAAAAATTTGTCATCTTAGAGAAACCTCCAAGAACAGTAGTGCCTTCGGTAACTTTAATTTAAAATAGATTGCCTCAAAAACACGTACAACTGTCACAAAGCGGAATCAGACACAATTCATTTCCCACATTAATCCTTCTAAGAGAAGCACATGTAAATTCAGTTTCAACAACTTGCATAAACAAATTCAACAAATAAAACCATTAAACATTAAAAATGATATAAAAAATAAGAACACACAGATTTACATGGGGAAAACCCTTTCAGGTAAAAAACCCCACACTCAAAAATATCCAAGCCATTGTATTTTTCAACAATAAACAAAGTTACAATACAATCTCAGGCTCATAGCCTTTTCACAAATATTACATCTTGTTCCATTCTGGAGATAAACTGGCAGCAACCCTGTTATGTTTCCCTCTCTCCTTTTTACATTTCCCTGATCAACCTCTTAGTTTATACAACCTTCGCACTGTTACAATACCTTCACGCAATATACAATGAATATTAGCATGAGAGATCAAACAATACACTTAATTTGGAGAGATTTCGACAGCATAACCCTGCCTCAATCTTCTCCCATCATACTACAAAATGTCCAATGTATATACATTCATCTTCAACAGACAGGAAATGATTCAACTTTTGTAGATCAGTTCGTATTCCAATAGTCAAACCAACTATCAACCGCTCTAACTTCTCCACTCACTCCTCCAATGAACATCATACACATCAGTGGTCAACCAAGTCAACATCCTTCCAACCATTGTTCGCCTTCAAGTCTATTGGCATGACTTTGTCTATCGACAAGAGTTCATAGTGTCACATTGAACCCATAGGTCTCCCCAATGTCATTAAGCTCATACACCTTTTGAACCATCGGCAAGATTCATATCAAGCACAAACCTGTTGGCCATACTCACTCTATCGCTAAGAGTTCACACCGATATCCATCACGTTTAGCTCTATTGGCAAGACCATCACTATCGGCAAGGGCTCTTATCGAACACATATCCATCAGCGAGAGGAACACTATCGGCAAGAGTTCTCATCGATTGCAAACCCATCAGTGAGACCACAACCATCGGCAAGAGATCATATCGAGCACAGACCTATCCGCGAGACCACAACCATCGGTAAGAGATCATACCGAATGCATACCTATCAGCGATAGTTCTCACCGAACACAAACCCCATCGGCTAGACATGCTCTGTCACTAAGACTCTTATAGAGCCTTCATGTCACCCCAACCAAATACCATTGGCCAGAGTCACACTAAGATTCATGACGAGCAAATCCATTGGAAAGAGTCACAACAATATGCATTAGGAACAACTCCATCTGCCAGAGAACCACTTTCGGCAGTAAAACTGAAAACTCACAATGATAGCTCAAGTCACACTGATCACATCCATCGGCAAGATAGAATAAATGTCACACCGATATCGGCCAGACTTCTATCGTCGAACAAAGCTTACACCGATAGTTCAGGTCACGCCAATGACCATCATCACCAAGACATTTTAGAGGTCACACTAATATAGTCATAAAGGATGAATCATGAGTGAAAACACATGACCACAAGCTAGTGATCACTACAGCTCTGACTAAACCTCAGACCAATGTAATGTGAAACCAAATGTTAGGAATACCACCAAGACCAAAGAGAGAAAACTCTACACAACATATACCTGTAGAACATCCTCCTACATACACTTCTAACATCAAGCTATGTCAAGTATGATCTCCTTCCTATCCCAAAGAGATGCCATAACAACATCCAACCGTTCAATCACCAGGATCAAGCATAACAAATGTAACATGTAAACAATCATGGATGTAAGCCTCTCAAAGAAGACCAAACTAGTTCATTTCCAATTTCAGGAAATCAACCCATATAACTATCTCCTACCAGTTCTTATCAATAAATGATATAACACAAAATCTCAAGGAGATGTCCACCTTCCACTATGAATCATCTAGAACCATTTAACAACAATTCAAGATCGATATCATGAAAGAAAGTATAAAACACACCTGAAAAATATAATGGGAAAATACCTCTTAGATAAACTGCCGAGTAGACCAAGAGTGGGAAAAGAGAATGCTCCTCCAAGATATACAAGCCACCAGGACTCATCCAAGAGCAATCTCCTCATTGGTCTCTATTGAACTCATGTCCAACTAAGGTGTAGGCTACTTGAACTTTACACTGTAACTAGCACCAAGAGTAACCATCAACAACCTCACCTTATTCTTCATGTATCCATGAGTACTAGAAACCAATTATCACATGCTAAACTCCAACTATATCACTACACTAACATGAAGTATCCAACAAATGATCAAAGAACCCAAAACACAAAGAATTACTAGACCACATATCTGAATCAGGAACTTATCAAGACACCATGATCTACACATCCCCCTTAGGAGATACCATGCTCCAAGTGAACTTACCACGGTCTCAAGAACAATGCATCATGCCAAAACTCTAATCTAGAATGAAGAGCATACCATGACATAATACAAACAAACTCAAAACCAACATCACCTGTCAAGCACCACCAACACCTTAACAAAAGAATCCAGTTATCCTTCATGGTTCCAAGATGTTGCACATCCTCAAATAGTGTCCATGCAAATACGAAAGAACCCTTCTACAACAACAGGATCAAAGAGCTCCTCCTGATAACATCTGCAACACTAAAGAAAAAACATTCACCACCAAGTGATGAATCCAGAGTCATTGCTAAAGTTCCCACTGAACCATGACAACTGAGCTTCTCGAGCATCATGACCCAACATCTGCTAATCTAAAAATCCTTTAGGTCCACATAGCAACATGTCCATCAAGTGGCACCAAGATCTCCAAAACAAGCAGAAATTACCATCACTGTCAAAAGCTTACACAAAGCAATGTATCCAAGCTATCCATGACATCGTGATACAACATGCTATAGGTTCCTATAAATGACTATTCAGGTACTCAGTACCATCCATCTTCTCATCCCAAAGCAACCACACCAATGCACAAGTGACCACAGACAAGACCAACTAAATGATATGCACCAACATTGTATCAACCTCGTGGATATAAACAGTCCACATCCGAGTTATCTCACTGCAGCCAATGGGTAGCTGAACCACCAACCACATAACTTGAAGATCAATTCCATCGAACGTGCAAACCCATCATCACATTAGTAATCATAAACTGAGATATCAAAGAAGATAACCATGTAGACACCAAGACTCCAACACCAGATCATGACCAAATCCGATTTGCCAAACATGTTCACAACGAGCACCATAGTCAAGGAATCCACAAGCAACACCACAAGAATGTTGAGTGACAAATCACATACCAACACTCTCATACAAAGAAATCATCTCACCTCCTCATACCATGCCAAAGAACGCATGCAAAACTACAACCATCTCATCCAGCAACGCCCCAAAAGCCAAGGTCTAGAAAATAGTTTAACAACAGCTCCACATAATCACAAGTTTTGCTTGACGTCTAAAACCTGCAAAACCACATAAAACATGCAAGTACAATACATCCTTCAAAAAGGAAAAAATAGTTCAAGAACTCCAAGCCCCCTTCAATCCAATTCTGAAACCATCAATATGCACATGCATCTGAGAAAGACATAGGCTATTCCAGAAGCTTTCAAACCATCTAATGATTAACTCCATAGCCTTCAGTATTCGAGGTTAATAGAATACAATGCCTTCCAACACGAGGAAATACCACCCAACATAAGCACTCTCTTCGATGACTGAGACACAACCCAAGCTTCTCCATATCACCACGAAGCCTCTCACACAGACACCCACTATGAAAGCTTTGCTGCAACACAACCATGAAGCAAAGAAAACCACCTCATACATTAAGGTTATACTGCTACCAAGATAACCAACTCCATCTTCAGCATCCTTCAAACTACTTGTTGTCTCTGAATACTACAAGAATTACACTCACCAAAGGATCAATACATCAACCAATTCCTCCAAATTTCCTCAAGCCTAACAGACTAAGAAATCTTCATAGGAGAAATACCCAGAACTAGCAACCAAAAGAAGGCTCTAATACCACTTGTTGGGAAAAAAATTGTCATCTCAGAGAAACCTCCAAGAACAGTAGTACCTTCGGTAACTTTAATTTCAAATAGATTGCCTCAAAAACACGTACAACTATATCACAAAGTAGAATTAGACACAATTCATTTCCCACATTAATCCTTATGAGAGAAGCACATGTAAATTTAGTTTCAACAACTTGCATAAACAGATTCAACAATCAAAACCATTAAATATGAAAGATGATACAGAACATAAGAACACATAGATTTACGTGGGGAAAACCCTTTCAGGTAAAAATCCCCACACTCCAAAAGATCTGAGCCATTGTATTATTAAGCAATAAACAAAGTTACAATACAATCTTAGCCTCATAGCCTTTTCACAGAGATTACATCTTGTTCCATTATGGAGACAAACTGGCAACAACCCTGTTATGTTTCCCTCTCTCCTTTTTACATTTCCATGATCAATCTCTTAGTTCATACAACCTTCGCACTAATACAATACCTTCACACAATATACAATACAGATTAGCATGAGAGATCAACCAAGACCTTAATCTAGAGAGATTTTGGCAGTATAACCCTGCCTCAATCTTCCTCTCTCTCATCGTACTACAAAACATCCAATGTATATACATTTGTCTTCAGCAGACAGGAAATGGTTGAACTTCTATAGATCAGTTCATATTCCAACAGTCAGACCAACTATCAACTGCTCTAACTTCTCCACTCACTCATGATCCTCGAATGAACATCATACACATTAGTAGTCAACCAAGTCAGTGTCCTTCCAAGCACGGTCTGCCTTCAAGTCTATTGGCATGACTTTATCTATCTTAAAGAGTTCATAATGTCACATTGAACCCATAGGTCTCCCCAATGTCATTAAGCTCATACACCTTTCGAACCATCAACAAGAGTCATATCGAGCACAAACCTATCAGCCAGAATCACTCTATCGCTAAGAGTTCACACTGATATCCATCACGTGCAGCTCTATTGGCAAGACCATCGCTATCGGCAATAGCTCTTATTGAACATAGATCCATCGGCTAGAGGAACACTATTGGCAAGATTTCTCACTGATTGTAGACTCGTCGGTGAGACCAAAACCATTAGTAAGAGATGATACCGAACACAAACCTGTTGGCGAGACCACAACCATCAGCAAGAGATCATACCGAATGCATACCTGTCGGCGAGACCAACTATATCGGCAAGAGATCTCACCAAACACAAACCCCATCAGCCAGACATGCTCTGTTGCTAAGACTCTTATAGAGCCTTCATGTCACCCTGACCAAATACCATTGGCTAGAGTCATACTGACATTCATGACGAGAAAATCCATCTGCAAGAGTCACAATGATATGCATCAGGAACAACTCCATCAGCCAGAGAACCACTATCAGGAGCAAAACTAAAAACTCACAATGATAGCTCAAGTCACACCGATCACATCCATCAGCAAGATAGACTAAATGTCACACCGATATTGGCCAGACTTCTATCATTGAACAAAGCTTACACCGATAGTTCAAGTCACGCTAATGACCCTCATCGCTAGGACATTCTAGAGGTCACACTGATATAGTCATAAAGGAACTTTACAAGGAGAATTCAGATTGTGCTGAGTCACACCGATCTCATAGACAGTTCAAGATCACTTAAGAATATCGGCCAGACATCTTAGTGGCACACTGAAATTGCTCACTTAGAGGTTTAGGCCTATGGGATTAAGGCACACAACTCCAACAAAAGCTGGGTTAGCTTTTAGTTAGCTTTTTTGGATAACACTACTAGGTGTTGAGGAAATTCCATTTATCTTTTGAATTTTAAGAAGTCAGAGTTTCAAGGATTTTTCAAGTGAGTAAGAGAGCTATAGGAGAAGCCTCATCTAAAAGATTTTTAACTAGAGTTTGATATACCATTTAGAGAGCTTAGTTTTCATGGATATAAAGTATTATGAAAGAATAATGAACATGAACTGGTGGCCAATTTTGAAGACTA
>VDFB02157018.1:31543-60552 GCA_007258455.2 Sequoia sempervirens
AATATAAATTATGCTTTACTTTGAATTTAATAAATAATTATTATTCATTTTCTATTTGAATTATGACTAAAGTCTTGATTGATAGGCTGATTGAAAAACATCTATAGCTTTCAGACGATTATCACATTTTTGAATTTGAAGCATGTGTCACATTCTATGCTTCATTATACTATGGGATTAAAAAAATAAAATTGAATTTCATGAAGTTTGACCAAGTTAAAGATTGGTTAGATGTACGAGTTTTATATTTTTTTTAGAAGTTGTAATAAAAAATCATAATTAATTATTTAATTGGAAAAAATTACTAAAAATGTGCATCACATCAAGACATGAGTCCTCTACTTATATCTAAAATATTATAAAAAATATTATCATTTATTGTGGTTAGGGTGGTCAGAGCCAGGACACTACTTCTTAATTTTCCCTGAAATTTAAGTACTATTGCATTGAAATTTTAAATTTTCATAAATAGATTTTGTTTAAAAAAATAAACCCTAGTATTTTAGAAACTACATTCAATTTATACAAATTCTATTCTTACATATTTTGTAAATAATATAGATAACTTATTCAAATTTTTACGTCAAGTTGCCTAATTTTCATTTTTTTGAATTTTTTGCCACTTAAGGGCCTATTTTTTCCATGATGATCCTGCACATACCCATAATCTTATGAGAAAATTCAAATACCTGCGTATTCTCCTCACCAGAATTCCTCTGTGCATCTTCGCTTCATGCTCTCTTTAGTTGCTGGTAGCACCTTGCTCTCTTTCTTCGCGTGGTATTTTTCCATTTTATGTTGTTTGATTTCTTCCTTCACAAGGGAAAATTTTAAATTTTTTATTTTGATTTCTTCCTTCACGTGACATTTTTCCCTTTTTTTCCTATTTTTGTCTCTAATTTCTTCCTTAACGCCAACTTGAGCACCAAATTTTGGTTGTTAATGTAATCAATTTAAGGCACCTATGGTGGTGCCAAGTGTGCCTGATTGAGCGCCTATCATTTTATGTTTTACTATGATCCTGCAAGGTGCTTCATCCTTCTTGGTGGTAGTGCGGTGAAAGCTTCTGTGGCGGCACACAAGTCTTCCTTTTGTTCCTAGTGGTGTTGTGGTAACTCTAGCATGTATTCTACCATTGGAATGTAGTAGTGTGGTGACCATTGTTGTCCCACGACTCCATCAGCTCGGTGTGGTAGAGCATTTTTTACCATAGTCCCGCAAGTTGCTTCTTCTTTCTTGGTAGTATTGCGGTGAAAGCTTTTTTGACAACATTTTTATTCACAAAGGAGGCCATGGAGAGAGGACATGCATGGCATAAAAATACTAAATCGGTGAGAGGAAAGTGAGTGGAAATAGATGATACAACATTGATTAAGCACTAAATTTATTTTGATATTTATTTGTGTGAGAAAAAATTACAAATGACCTTTTCATAAATGTTATGTGAGTAAGATTTATGGATAAACTGTGTGCAAATTTTTACATAACTATCATGGATTGTGAAAATCAAATGTTATTAATTTTCATAAATGTGTTTGATAGCATATATTACCATTGGCAATTAGGGGGGATTCCTGTCTTATAGTTGACTTAAGGAATGCCATAAGTCGATTGTCAGCATTTACAAGGTATGTGGTTTTATGAAATGTTCATGTGTGAGACATAGAGATATTATATTGCATTTTAATTTATGACTAAAGGTTCATACTAATTTACTATTATTATATTAGTTGGGTGACCTCCAAGGACATCCATGAGTCTCAAATGCCTAAACTTTAAAATGCTTCAGTAATATTATGTTGTACTTGGAAAATTGAAAACCTATTTTATTCTCCTAGCAAGATTTTTTATTTTCCATTATAATTCTACACCAAACAACATTTGCAAGGATGGAATTTTACACCAATCTTAATTTGTATGAAGTTCATGAACTTGTTGTCAAGCAGTAAATTCTTTTCATAGAAAGAAAATGTAAAGGCTTCATTTAAGAAAAGATAAATAGTCTCTTTTTTAGGGTAATCCACATGCAAAAAGTAAAACACACATAAAAAACAATTGTACAGTACAAAATTAGATTGAATCAGTTTTTGATAAGGAAAAAAAAGTTTTGAAGGGTCCCTGAAACCATTTACAATGATGCCAAGCTACAAGAGAAATTAGACCACTAAGCCCAGTAGCCCAAAAAACCAAAAAGCTGACATACGATGGAACATTAGCAACTTGTCAGCAAACCCAAAAGAAAAAAACATCAGCAAACCTGCTGAACCAAAGGAGGAAGCACTAGCTACAACAAATTATCTAAAACATTAGCTAAGGCCATGTTCTCCTTGATGACCTCCTCATGGATACTGATAACATCCTTAAGCTCCTCAACAGCAACAACAACCCTATTTTTCATCTTGCTCCTCGTCCTAAGGCATAGACCTGCCTGCATCTCCTTCTCCAACACAGGAGTAGAAGAATCCACTTTCTCCACCAGGTAAGAGCCACTAATCTCTTCAATCCTTTCCTCCATATTACCCAAGTCAAGCAATTTTTCGGTCCAATTTAGCACTTTCTCATTCAGAACAGAAAGACAATGGATATCAGTGGTCTTCGATGAGTTATTGTTGATATTGACCACCATTTTCAAAACCTCTAACATCTTTCCCATTTTATCCTCCAGACTTTCCACTTTGTCCTCTAACATTTTATTAACAATAACTTCCAAAGAGGAAATTATTTTCTCATGATAAACCCCCAAATGATCAAAATCAAACAGTATCTTATCAAGATTAATATGCATTGATTTCATTTTTCCTTTTATTTCCCACTCCTTTTTGTTACCTCTTAGCATAGCAACACAAACATCCTTCCAATTTTTCATCTAAAGATTGAGCTCCTTAACCTTAGAAAATAACCATTTAACCAAGGAAAGCAGGTTTCTCATCCCATCTTTGGCCATTCTACAAAACCTATTCATGCCAATTTCATCCCTGTTAACTGGAGGCTGACCCTTCTGCTCCAAGTCAATAGGGGCATTAGAACAATCCCTAATTTTTTCATTCTATTCTATGGCTAGGGAATCCTTGACATCAAAAAAATCCACCTTTATCATCTCCTTATCTAGCAGATTCTCCAAATAAGCTAACGTCTCCAAACGTTCCTTCTTCACTTCCTTCTCCACAACAGAAAAATCCTAAGAACAATTAACCACATCAATCCCCTGCATATCCACGGGGCTAGTCTCTTAGGCTTCACCTCCATCTTAGAGTTGCCCATATCAATAGGGCCACTCAACTGACCACCCAAATTAACTAGAACCTTAAGCCCTTGCACTAGGGAGCTCTCTAGCAAACCATCTTTACCAGGAATAGTGTTCCCCAATGAAGCATTTTGAACACAATCAAAATTTGAAGGATCCACATCACCCACATGATGACAACCCTTCAAACCCTTATCACCCATGGGATTCCAACCCTTCAAACTCTCTTTTCCAGAAGACAACGCAGGATTCACATTCGAACCAGTGGCAACCACCTCAATTTTCCTTTTGGCAGAAGCTTTAACTTTCTTCATGCCTTTGGTTTTCCCCTTCAAAGATTTTCTAATAGAATTAGCCATAGTCTCCCACAACTCCACATTAGTCTCAAAGCCCTTACCCCATTCTTTTGATTCCTCATCCCTTCCCTCAAAGCCTCCTTCATCAACAAACATATCCTCATATTCTAACTCTTCTTCCTCTGAACTACTGACCCATTCACCGGTAGAGTCCCCTATTTCATACCCATCATTTTTAACTTCCTTCTTACTGGGAGTTTTAGGGGAGACCGAGATCAACTTTAGCTTGATATGAGCAAAAATCAAACACATAAGCCCTTGATGAAGAACCACCTTCTTATGGTTCTTCTTGTGGTCTTCAATACTCTTCTCCATAGAATGCAATAGGTAAAAAGGAAACAAGACTGAAACATTATGCCTAAAATGATTTAAGAGCATAAAATGGTAAGTGTAAACCACAAAGAATCTACCTTCAAGGGTGAAGTAGTGCATAATGGCCAACATGAGGTCCCTCCAAAGCAACTTCAGAGACTTCCTAGCATAACCTCCACTTCCAATTTTCTTAACCTTCTTCCTCTTGTCATGTTTAAGGAAATTCACAAAATCTTCTTAGCCGCTCCCTTGTCTCTAAAAGACTTTCTCCCAACAACTGAAAGACAAATTATCTCCACAATAAAATCCTCTTCAATTTGAAACTCAATGCCTTGGTAATGCAGAGACCTCCCATTCTATCCTTTCACAAATAAATCTGTTACATCAAGGTCCAAGCCTTGAATTCTCTACATAAATTGAGTAACCCCCCCAATTCCAAGTGCTCCCACATAGTAGCATTCTTTTAAAACTCTTCAAAGGAACTCGGCTCAATTCTGTAATGGTCGCCACCCATAGTGATAGGAAACAAACGAAAAACCCAAGAACACCTAGAAGAAATGAAAAAGTAAAATGAACCAAGCGCAACTCAAAACAATACAACAAACACCCACAATACATGTGGGCTTATCATTCCAAGTAACCTTTCCAAAACTACCAGTCCATCCTTCTACGGAAACCGAGGAAAGAATAATTAAATTGAAAGAGCAAAGGGTTGACGTGAAAAACCCAACTTAAAATCATAATGAAAAACCTTTCCCCAAGAACATCTCACCTAGAAACAACCCAGTTGGTCATCATTAGAAATACACTTCAGATTAAGATGTAGCGATTTAAAAAAATACCACTTAGATCTCTCAGCCACTCCCACATTGGCAACCCCATCAGCCATCATGTTTGCTTCACAAAAAACATGTGTGATTTTGATCTCCTCAAAAGAGTTAATAATAGATATCAAGTCATTAATAAAATTGGCAATTGACCATGAAGGAGGACATTTCATCATGAGACAATTAATCACATTAAGAGAGTCCCCCTCTAGCCATAGTTTAGAAACACCTTGTTTCTTAGCCAAAACTAATCCATGATAAGTTGTTGTATCCTCCACATAAAAAAAAATTGTATAGTAGAAAATCATATTCAATTAGTTATGTCTTATTTTACTTGCACACTTAGTTGAAAGACATAGGGTAGTCACCATACATTTCACTTGACAAAGAAAACATGTGCTTTCATTTATTTTTACTGTATATCTCAAAAGTGAAATTGTTGTTACATAATGATGCACTGAGAAAATCATATATACAAAAAATGAAAAGAAAATGTTTGAAATTTAACATGCAACCTATTGTGTTGTGCTAAAAGGAATCAAGATTAACTGGGACAAGAAATAAAAATAAAATTTTGATGATTGTACTTAAAAGTGAACAGGATATGAAAAGTGTGGACAATGATGGTGTTGAAATTGAAAACCCTGATTCTGATGACATTATTGTTTTATGTCATTAGAGATAAAGAGCACATACAATTTTATATACATATCAAATGAAGATTTGAAACTAGTAAACTGAAAATGTAAACACTGTAAGATTTTTCATTAAACAATAATTCACAGACTCACTTACAAAAAATGGTGAAGCATTTTTATTCAAATTATGTTTTCTTTAATAGACATAATAGTAAAAAAATATTTACAAGTACAAGAATATATACACTATTTCATAGAAAATAAGGAATGTTTCATAGAATATATCTTTAGAATGTAGGAACTTCCTCTATTGGATATTTGGAAATTCCTACACACAAGTTCTGCTTCGGAGCGAAAACACCCATAAGTGTTTCACACCAGCTCAAGGTACAATCATAAATTAATGCATGTTATTGATTATTTTAGATGGAGATTGGAGCAAATGCAGAGCCTAAGCATTCAACTAGAAAAAGAAGAAGATATGTACGTGGACGTACCCCTAAAACTGTGAAAGAAATAATTCAAATGAGTGATTGTATAAAGACAAGTAGATTTATGATTTTATCTTAGAATGTACAAACTTTCTCTATCAGATATTAAAGATGTTAGGTTCGATCAAAAACTAGATAAGCAGATTTATGATTTTTTCTTTATAATGTAGGAACTTCCTCTATCGTATATTTGGAAATTCCTACACTCAGGTTCTGCTATCGAGCGAAAACACCCAAAAGTGTTTCAAACTGGCTCAAGGTACAATCCAAATTAGTTATGACACCGATAGAAATGCAATTTTTCCTTAACCATCCATACCTAAACATTGCATCACAATCTATTATTCCTGGACATAAAAATGCCACATATTAACCCCTTCTAAATAAAACTCAAAATACCATGAAACAATGAGTCCTCTATATTAGTATGTAAGTAGGTAGTTTATAGGGAACAGTTTGATTTTATACAAGGATGCTCATGAAAGGAATCTTCAAGTGACAGTGATTGAGTTGTTTGAGATTGCAGCTAATGGTGCAATATCCAGTCTTAAAGGAAGTTAGCATAGTAGTAAATGTGCAAGAAAATCATATTGTACACAACAAACAATTCACAATGTTATCTTGCATAATGCCTTAATTTTGAAGACAAAAATCTCATTGTATCTTGATGAAAGTAGTGACCTTAATGGTCAATCACTAACAACCATGATTTTAAAACATGCTATTGTGCTTATGGAGGTAGCATTTTAAGCAAGGCAGTGAGTGGTGCTTTGGAACTATGGAAGGTATGAAGGAGTTGCTTTATATGCATATTATATAGTCTAGCTTAAGACAACATTCTTAGAAGAGATTGAAGGTGGATTATGAAACTCAAGGGTTACCATGATAAATATTAAAGCAAAGATTGAGATCTATTTAAAAGCCACTATCATGAAGATATTAAAGATGTCAAATGAAAAACCCTATCAGTTGGAGTAATGAACACAGTACAAAAGAGAACAGTGTGCTAGGGAAGATTTATGAGATCTCCACATTATCTAAACATAGGAAAATACATCATTTATTTATTTTTTAAAATTAAAAAAATATATTCTAAACCCCATATAGGACACA
This sequence comes from Sequoia sempervirens, assembly GCA_007258455.2. Taxonomy (NCBI): domain Eukaryota; kingdom Viridiplantae; phylum Streptophyta; class Pinopsida; order Cupressales; family Cupressaceae; genus Sequoia; species Sequoia sempervirens. The sequence continues at coordinate 38,525 of VDFB02157018.1, forward strand.
TTGTTACTTCAAAAGCATCTGATTTATTTTTTTAAATTAAAAGAATTCATCCTAAACCCTATATAGGATACATTGATACTTCAAAAGAATCTGAAGGAATTTGAGATTATGCAAACATATGTCAATTAAATACTTGGATTACAAATAGTAGAGCAAACATTGTAACCCTTGTTGATCAAAGAAGGAATGAGATAAACAACAATGAATCCTATGCCTCCTATCACACACATCTCCTTACCATTCTCTGTCATTCTTTATTGAAACACTTCTCCATTTTGGCGATCTACGCTTGAAAATAAGGTTTCAACAAAGGTTTTATTGTATGTTTATTAAAATGAAAACTCCATTCTAGTGGGCTATGCATAAAAATAAGATTTTGACAAGCAAATTAGAGTATGTTTATTAGAGTTTTAGAGTATTTTGGCAAGCTATATTCAAATGGATTGTGACTGATGTGATTTGTTGCATTTAGTGTTGTAAATTGTAATGATGCCACGATTATCATACTACCACCATCTCTTATTATACCCACTACAATATGGCAGTGTTCTACCCTTCCCTTATACTATTTACCACACTACCACCTTGCTCAAGGCTTCTTGCTATGAGGTTGCGATGTATACTACTCTACCACATATGTTGCTCACCTTCTCGGCGATATAGCGGTGTATGCTTTTGATCATTACTTGAAGAGTGTTGATGAGACAATCTATTTGTCTTAATGATATCTCAATGTCTCATCGACATTAGATCTTATGTTCCTCTAATATTGGTTGTCGATGTTGATGAGACAAGTTAATATCTCTTGTCGATATGCCACTGTCTCATCGATATTTTCCTTCGGCGATATTTCTTTATATATCAGTGTAACTCTGCCATGTTGGGGAGACTCATGATTATCACTGTGGTATGGCAATTTTTTTCCCTTCCTTTTTGCTATTTACCGCACTACCACCTTGCTCAAGGCTTCTTATTACGGGGTTGTGGTGTATACCGCTCTACCGCATATGTTGCTCACCTTCCTAGTAGTATAGCAGTGTATGCTTTTGATCATTACTTGAGGAGTGTCAATGAGACAATCTTATTTTCCTTATTGATATCTCAATGTCTCATTGACATTACTTTGTTATATCCAAGAGTTGTGTTTCGCCAAACACTTGTAGATATACCTTGTTGATGTGATGTAAGTGATTCTCTCCTTGATATGCATGTATCTTGTTGACATTTCACTATTTTACATCATTGATGAGACATATAAATAAGTATCTTTGACATAGGGGTGTCTAAATCGGTGCTAAACTTGAAGCTAAACTCGAAGCTAAAGTCAAAGCTAAAAGTGGCACTAAACTCAAAGCTAAACTCAGAGCCAAATGCAGCGCTAACGATGGCACCCCACTCAAAGAAAATATCGGCACTAAAGGTGGTGCTAATGTATGTGCGAAGTAGTGCCAAAATTAGCATTGACTTGTCCTAATCGGTGCAAATAAATGCCAAAAATAGTGCCATCCCAATAAATAGTGCCATCCCGATAAATAGCGCCGACATTTTCAAAAAACTGGCAAAAAATACATTAAAATAGTGGGTGGAAGCAAAAAATGGAGCAAAAAATGGAGAAAATCATAGGTATTTGTTGTAGTGAGTGAGTACCCTGGAAACCACCTCGTATTTCGTGCATTTTTTTCCCTCCCTTTTTCATTAGAAATCAGATTTTGAACTATTTCAGCGCATTAGGAGACCAAAATAGTGCATAGATAATCTCTTATAGCACATAGATTAGATTAGCACTTAGGGTGTCTGAAGTAGCGCATAGGATAGATGATTTAGCAAATAGGATAAAGTAGCACATAGATGGCCCAAAGTGGTGCATTCATGAATTGTTTTAGTGCATAGGGCAATTAGATTAGCACATTGATGAGATGGAATAGTGCATCAGGTATGTCAGCGTATCGAGACTCTATTCCAATGCATAGAGTAATCTAGCACATTGAAGGTCTATTTTAGTGCATTGATGGATTTCTCTAGCGCATAGGGTTTTTTAGTGCATAGAAAGAATATTCTAGCACATTTGTGAAGTCTAATGATTTTATTGATTAGACTCCTTGATGTCAATGATGTTCGATCGCATAAGTCTGTGGTTTGATGATGATTGATGATGTTGATAGATTAGATGTCCATTGATCTCATGATAGGTGAGATTCAATGATAGGATGATGATAATTGACCTCATGATAGGTGAGGATCAATTATAGATTGATTGATCTAATAAACCTCATGATAGGTGAGGTTGAGTTGATTGATTAACCTCATGATAGGTGAGGTGCATTGATTGATTTGATAAACCTCATGATAGGAGAGGTTGAGTTGATTGATTTGATAAACCTCATGATAGGCGAGGTTGATTTGATTGATTTGATAAACCTCATGATAGGCGAGGCTGATTTGATTGATTTGATAAACCTCATGATAGACAAAGTTGATTTGATTGATTATATACATCTCATGATAGGCAAGGTTGAGTTGATTGATGAACCTCATCATAGGCAAGGTGCATTGATTGATTTGATAAACCTCAAGATAGGGGAGGTTAATTTGATTGATTTGATAAACCTCATGATAGGTGAGGTTGAATGATAGATTGATGCTCACGAGATTTGATCAAAGTCTCACCAAAGTTGATTAGATTGATAGGTTGATTGATTTGGATTGATTGACTGATGTTAGATGATGTTGGTTGATTGATGAACTGACTTGCAATTTTATGATGATCGGATCCATTGACTAGTTTATAGAATAGAGAGTGGTTCCCGAGGACCTGGGATCTGATTTGTCATTTGAAATAGCCTGAGATAACCATTATTGCACAATGTGGGTTGTCATCTCTCATCGATATGCCCCAGATCAGGATCAATAGGGGGTTATTAACAACCTTAGCTGAGAGATGGCATAGTGAGCATAATACCTTCCATTTTCCCATTGGTGAGATCATGGTGATTCCTGAGGATGTATACCAGATTTTGTGGATTCATGTGGTGGGAGAGCTTGTTATATATGATGCACATGAGCAGGGTGGGACTGATGTACTACGACGAGTTTTCCAGGATGATCATATATGTGGGTATGAGATTTTGTGGTGGGGCATGGTTGATGCATATGCTACTTTGTCATCTGTATTAGTTGGTTTCATTGGAGGGTTCCTTTGTCCTAACCTTAGGCCAAAGGGACTCTCAGTTGGATGGGGTAGGATCTTAGAGAGTATGATTGTGCACAAGATGAGATATGTCTGGGGTTGCTGCATGCTATCCCATCTTTACCATGATCTGCACTAGGTGGTTTAACTGCACGGGGCCAGTCTATCAGTGAGAGTCACATTGCTCCAGATCTGGGCCTAGAAGCATATAGTAGTTAGTCAGCCTGTGGGAGATAGATAGAGACCAGCCATGAGGTCCTATGTTCACATATATACAAGTTGACTTACTCAACCTAGGCTGGGCAAGTTGGAGTATTGGAGGAGGGCACTGGATGATTTGGAGGTTGTTGTGTGGAGTTCATACGTTGATTGTGAGTAGCGGCCTGAGGATGAAACAAAGATGCCATTCTTATGTCAGTTGATTTATCTGATTGGGTGGATTTGCTTCATCATCGAGAGGTTCATGTTACTTAGAGTTTTGAGAGAGTATGGTCAGGTTCATCTAATGCCTTAGGTGGTAGCTCATTATGCATGATGATGAAAGGATGTGATAGAGTGGGGGTCGTGTTTTTAATATGATGCAACGGTGCAACAATTTTAGGGTTTACAAGTTCTCATTTGGGAGGTGCATCCAGAGATCACCGATGCACCAATATCTAAGGAGCATGCCATGTATATGTTCACACACCCATTCCCACAAATTATGATTCTGGATGAGCCAACACCATTGTTAGTGGAGGAGGAGGTAGGAGGCCATGGGAGGAGGAAGCAAAGAGAGGAGGTGGAGGAGTAGGGTGAGGAGGAGGGCAGTGAGGAGGGGGATAGTAGTGATGATGGTGATGATGGTGATGATGAGGAGAGTGATGGGGGAGATGATGGGGTGGTCGACGACTAGGACCAGATGTTGGTGAGCTAACAATACCTCGCAAGAGGTGACATGTGGAGGTTTGGCTACCCTCACCAAAATAGTAGACACGGATTGTTGCACTCTAGGTACAGGTCAAGACTTTACATGGTTAGCTAGAGTAGGTACAGACTCTTCTTACGTAGACATAAGGGCAGGTATAGACTCTGATGGCTAAGAGAGATGCTACTAGACATAGGTGCAGCAAGTGCAAGCCTAGCTTGCATAGGTACAGGCTCAAGGATAGTTGTAGGCATAAATTATTGCACCTATGTCTAAGAGAGATGCTTTTAGGCAGTAGGCAGAGTAGGTCGAGTTCATCACTGAGAGGTTGCAACATGCTATCGTCGTGTTGCTGATACCTTATATTATTTTAGATAGGTTCATCATACCGCCTAGGAGGTTGAGTTCTACAGGGGTCGATATCATGAGGTGGTTCCTCCTAAGCGGCGGGAGAGCTTTGCACAGTCTCGATCTAGAAGGTTTCAATCTTAGACTATTAGTGTGGGTTTTACTTAACCATTGCCCAGAGATATGATAGATCCTGGTGTGGGTCCGTCAAGTGGAGGGGGAGGTACTGGTCCTAAGATTCTAGCACCATCTGGAGGGAGCATGACATAGCTCCCATTTTGATTTGTTGTTATATCTTGGACATGTATACACCCTTTATTTAGTTGAGACATTGATGATGTACCTCTTATTATCAGACTTTATGATACAATGCCATTTTTGATTTGATGTATCTCATCCTGACTTTGGATATCCTTGTATACTTTGAAATTTTGATTTTTGAGGTTATATGATGTGCGGCAATGATTATGATCTATGTGTTCTATATGATCTTATATGATGGATGTCTATGATGTATTTTAAATTATATGTTTATGATGATGATTGTTATGACATGTTATGGATGCATTTAATTTCTATGTTATGATGATGATCCTAATGATATGATATGCTATGGGTGCAAATGATGATGCAAATGATGTATTGTGATTCTCTGTTGATTTATGAGTGATGCCTATATAATGTGATGGATCCTATGATGTCAATGAAATGTGATGCATTTTATGTTTTTGTACTTTTCTAATTCAAATAAATGATATGATCGATGCATGAATGATGTATGAAATGGTCACCTGATGATGCATATTTATGTTGATGTTTATGTGATGTTCATATGTGATGATGATCATGATGATTATGATGCTTATGTAATGATGAGGTGATGTAATGATGATTATGAAATGTATGCAATGATGATATGATAATGCATGATTAATGATTCTATATGCTTAATGGATGATGTTTTATGTTATGTTCAAGATGGATTTTATTATGTAAATGATGTGTGATGATAATGGGATGATATATGGATGATGTGTTCTGATATGTAAGATGATATGTGATTATGTGATGCAAATGATTAGGCTTAACGAAGTTTGTAAGACTTTAAACCTCTTAGGGTCTTAAGCTTAAATGAGTGAATCTATCCAACTTCCAAAAGTTGTGGGAAGGTTGCCACCAGTTGATTATCTATAAGGTTAAGCTTCACAAAACTTGACATATTTCCCAAATTTCTTAGAAATATGAAGAGACTCACTCATTTAAGCTTAGTGAACCACTTTCTTAATGCAACTATATGAAATTATTTTGATTATGTAAATGAGATGCAATGCACATCTTTTTTTGTTTTATTGATGCAAATATGATGATGTGATGCATGGATGGATGAATGATGTGATAATGTTTTCTAATGTATGGGTATGTGTAGGATCATGATGGGCCAAAAAGTGGCAATGAGGAAAAAATTACATATTTCATCGACCTAAAAACGCAAAAAAAGCGAAGTTGACTTTTTTTGTGGCTTGGGTGTCAATACACACCTCCAAATAAATTACCAAACCTAGATTTCCAAATCGGATGTCTGATCCAAATCGAATATCCAATCCAAATCGAATATCCGATCCAAATCAGATATCTGATTTGAAAAAAGTATATACAAAAAAAATTTGGGCTGTCAAAATTATTTCACAGTCACAAACAACCCACGGGCGCACAGTTAGGAGGTTCTTCACATAACGGATATCCGATTTCACCAATATATGATTTGAAAAGGTTACATTTTAGATTTTTCTTTTCTTTGATTGAACTTTGAATTAGATTTGTATAATTTCAATTAGTTTTTATGGATTTTTTTTCAAAATAGGGTTTTTGATTGAATTTTTATGAAAAAAATAAGTTTAGAATGGATTTTGATTAAAAATGAATGTTTTTTATGGATTTTGATTAAAAATGAATTTATTTTATGGATTTTCATTTAAAAATAGTGTTTTTTTATGTATTTGTATTAAAAATTATAGAATTTTATAGATTTTTGTTAAAAAATAGGGTTTTTTTTAGATTTTTTTTTAAAACTAGGGTATTTTTATAATATTTTCATTTATATTGTCTAATTTTAATTAGATTAATTATTTTTTAACTTTAATCAGGCATTATGGCTATTGAGAATGAGAATGCACAAATTCCACCAGTTGAGGACGAAAATCCACTAGCTGAGAATAAAAAAGTAGAAATGCCAAATGCTCCACCACCTTGGTAGCCATCAATTGAAGACTTAATTGGTGAGAAATTGGAGCAATTGAGGGGAATTTGTGATGTTTATAAGAAAATCCCTCGATTATCCCATATGTCAACCACATTGACAAAAATAATTACAAATGTAGAAACCCTCTCCACCCAACATAATGCCTTTCATTTGTGGTGAGAAACCATGATGGAATATTATGCATGTGGATTATTTTATGATGATGTGAAAAATCTCTAAATAAAAAAAGCCCAAATAGCCTCTTTATTTATTAGCCCTCGCACTGGTTTGTCAGTTAATGTTAACAAACCAAAACTTTCTATAAAATGGTGCACGCATAGGGGCATAGTAGATAGCTTTTGGGATCATTGGTGTATGGTTTTTGATAAACCACCCAACAATAATCTTGATGTACCTTTTTACTTTATTAAAAATTATACGTTGAGTTTTTGTTAGGGCATCATGTCAATTACTTTGACATTAAACCCTTCCAGGGTTTTGGTGGAGGTATGCCCCAAGATAGGCCAGGGGCAGTTAGAGTAGTTAGGTGCCCACATGTTCCCCTTCCTCCCCTTCCTCTGCCACCTCCAGTACAACATCCAGATATTACAGAGGATGCAGCCACACAGACTATCCAGGCCATTCACTCTTTGAGTGGTCTTTTGGTTTCCCATGCTTCTTCAGTAGTTTAGCCACATTGTGGTGATGTTGGTGATGGATTCAGTGCTGCTACATCATCCTCCTCGGGTCCACATATTTGTGTGCCACATATTTATAATACATGCCACTAGATATGCTTGGGTCCTATTGTACAACCCGTTGAGCATCCATTAGACACTTTTGATTATGACATCTAGGATGTGGAGATTATAGATCACACACAAGGGAGTGGAGCACACCCTACAGAGTCCTCATCTGCTAGAGAGGTGGACATTGGAATAGTTACACAGGTAACATTTAAGGTATAAATTCATAACTTACATTTTTTTTTAAATGAATATTAATAAGAGATAGTATCAAGTACTAATATTTATTTACATGGTCTATTTAACAGTTAATATCTGAGGAGGAGCTCACATGGGTGACTGATAGCACCCTTAGGGCCATTTCATTTGGCCTTGATACGCACACAGTATGTATTTTCGCATTCACTTATTTACATTTTTTTACTATATACTTGCTTGACATTTGAATTGTCATTAATGAAATTATATATTAACTTATATGTTTATCTTATTCTATGCTTGTAGGAAACACCTAGTGAAAGTGAGGAGCAACGCTCTCCAAACTATGGAGGTACAATGTTAGATAAGGGAAAGGTAATTGAACTCAAATTTGATTGAATTAAGATTTATAAGATCTTTTATTGATTATGCATACATTGACATAGATTGGTAGTTTCATATGTACTTTTCATTTTTATGTACAGGCAGTTGTGAGCTATACATCATTGTTGACAAGTGTCACAACATCTGAAGGAGTAGGTATTCGAACACATGAAGGAGGAGGTGTTGAAACACCTCAAGGAGGAGGTGTCGAAACACCTAAAGGAGATAAAGAAAAAGATCAGCCTAAAGAGGTATGTGTTTATTTTATTTTTTGCTTGGTAAATATATTCCTATTATTGACAATTGTATGCTAACTTGGATCAATTTTATGTTTTTTTCACATATATAGATTGATGTTATAAAAGTTGGTTTGCTTGGTTCTTTGAGAGGGGCATATTATAGAACTCCTAACCCTTCGAAGAGACGTATATTTTAGGTAATCAAGATTTTAATTTTAGAGTTCAATTATAATTCAATGTATATTTATTTTTATGTTAATTATTTGATTTTAAATTATATAGTATAACTAATCTCAATTGTGGTTTGAATTTTTCTTGTGCAGCTACCTTCAGAGCCAATGAGTGCTTCAAAGAGGCTCCATTTTGAAGATCCACCAATAGTTTAGGATGAGATAGACATTTTGGTATGTAAATTTTTAATAGATACCAAGATGTCATATGCCACATATTGTAAAAGTTTGTTTGAGTTGGTGTTGATGCCATTTTTGTATATGGACATACACTTGATTATTGGATAATTTGATATATAGAAGTTGACAATAAAAATTTAATTTCCTCCTCATGTGCATGATTAAACTCTTTGAAAATTTAATCAAGTAAGCAATGGTTAAATAGCAATGTACAATAGCATAAAAATAATGGTTATATTATGTATTTTCTATTCATATTGCTGATTACATTGCATTGTACATCTTTCAAACTCAAAGCATTACTTCACATTGCATAAGTAACAACTAGATGTTGATAGATGAAAAAATTTCAATAACAATATAGTTTTTACAAAGTCAACCTAAGCAGTTATGCAATTACTTCACATTACATAACTAATAACTAGGAGCAGCTATCATTTTCATTAGCTTGTCATGGAATTCTATGAGACCACATTTCTTTGAGGAAACTTGGCACAAAACTCACAAAAAATGAAAAGAAAGCACTCAAACAAACTTTAAAGGGGTCTCAGGCTGCTGCCCCTTCATTCCACACGCTATGCAGCCATTTAGTTGTTGTGTAGGGGTCAAACAAATGGAGAACAGATATATATATATATATATATATATATATATATATATATATATATATGTGCAACCTAGAAGCATGAATTAGGATTAGAATATCACATAACATCATATAAAGAAAAAAATCACCATAAACTTGAATGCCATTTAAAACATGCATGATAAATATTCATCATTGAAACTAGAATTGTGGTAGCTTGATATACAGAGTCTATTGATGCCAGGGTTCAATTTGTATGATATTGAAAAAAGAAGACAACTAATTAGAGTTATCAGCATTCTTCAAAAATCATAAGAATTTTTATAGTACACTAGCCATTTTGATGTCTTCTTGTAGTATCAAAAATTATTTTGTATCATTGTTACATTGGTGTTGAGAGTGGTAGCTTAATATAGGTCCGCAATACAAAATATGGTTTACCTGTGCAGTGTAACAGTGGCATAGGAAGATTTTTCTTTGAAATAAAAAATGAAAGCTCAACCTCTTGGAATGAAAATGCTTGTTTGCAAAAAAAATGAATAAGAATGGGGCAGTTAAGGTGTTTGAAGTGATTTAGAGGTCGCATTTAGGGTCTTCTTGTTCATACGAAGTGTATCAACACATACTTTTTTGTAATATCAAGGATACTTTTTGAATCTTCCATGCATTGCTAATCTAAAAGGAAGGGTCTTTTTCCTAATCTGTATGCAGCCATGCTTTTGACATTTTCAAAAAGAGAAAAACTTGCCTAATGATGCAAAGGCATGGCCAAGCAGTTCTAACTCTCCACATGAGAGGAGAGATGTTGGAGAGTACATCAAGTTAGTGAGAACCGAAGTGTAATGTGTTTTAGTTTGCAATACTCCTTTGTTTCTCTGCAGATGTGTGATAAATTCTTAGTTCAATGATGATAAGCAATTTTTGAAAAAAAAAAGTTGTGTCACGGTTCACTTTCAATCCAACAAGTAAAAATGAAAGCTCATCCTCTTCGAATGAAAATGCTTGTTTTCAAAACAAATGAATAATAATGAGGTAGTTAAGGTGTTTGAAGTTATTTAGAGGTCACTTTTAGGGTGGAAGGCTTAAAAATCCATTTTAAATGCACTCAAACCCTTGGAATAGGGCTCATAGACTGACCTCCAGTCAAAATGTCTCTTAAATGCACAAAAAAGAATGAAATTACTTCAAACCAAGATTGTGAAGAAGTTAACTCTGCTGCCCACTAGTTTCTCTTAAGAGTCCAAAGTGCTAAAAGGAAACAATCTTTGAAGGGATATTTATCAAAGACTGTGATGCTTATAGACTCTCCATTCAAGGCTATGGGATCATGTTGAGACCATCTATGAAAAAATCTCTTGATTTTTTCTATCTCGGAGGAGTTTTCCTATGGTGATGACTTTTCAGTGGAGGGAAAAGTTTCTAGATGTAAGCAGTGCAAAGTTGCAAAGTTGTGCAACTTTCATTCCACAACTCGTACGACCAAATGGATTGTACCAACATGTCCATATGGGTACATTTATGCTAGGTATGGTCTTCTTTTGTACCCAAATATACCGAATCACTCTGAGCTACATTGGACTGACAATTTCCCTTCAGAGTCCAAAGTGCTAAGAGGCGGCAATCTTTGAAGGGCTATTTCTTGGAGACCGTGAGGTTTACAGATTCTCTGTCCAAGGCTCTGGGATCGTGTTGGGACCATCTACAAAAACCTCTCATTTTTTTCTATCTCGGAGGCATTTTCCTATGGTGATGACTTTTTAGTGGAGGGAAAAGTTGCCAAATGCAAGCAGTGTAAAGTTGCAAAGTGGTGCAAGTTTCATTCTGCAACTCGTACGACCAAACAGACTATTCCAACACATCCAGATGGGTACGTTTATGCTAGGGATGGTCCTCTTTTGCATCCAAGTACGCCGAATCACTCCTAACTACATTGGACTGACGATTTCCCTTAAGAGTCCAAAGTGCTAACAGGAAGCAATCTTTGAAGGGCTATTTCTCAGAGACCGCGAGGCTTACAAAATCTTCATATGAGGCTATGGGATCGTGCTGGGACCATCTACAAAAAGCTCTCATTTTTTTCTTTCTCGGAGGCGTTTTCTTGTGGTGATGACTTTTTAGTGGAGGGAAATTTTTCTAGATGCAAGGAGTGTAAAGTTGCAAAGTGGTGCAACTTTCATTTTGCAACTCGTACGAACAAAAGGACTATTCCAACACTTCCAAATGGGTATGTTTATGCTAGGTATTTTCCTCTTTTGCACCCAAATATGCTGAATCACTCTGAGCTACATTGGACTGATGATTTTCCTTAAGAGTCCAAAGTGCTAAAAGGAAACAATCTTTGAAGGGCTATATCTCAGAGACCGTGAGGCTTAAAAACTCTCTATCTGAGGCTATGGGATCTTATTGGGACCATCTACAAAATTTCTCTTGGTTTTTGCTACCTTAGAGGCATTTTCCTGTGGTGATGACTTTTCGGTGGAGGGAAAAGTTGTCAGATGCAAGCAGTTGAAAGTTGCAAAGTGGTGCAACTTTCATTCTGCAACTTGTACAACCAAATGGATTGTTCCAACATGTCTGGACAGGTACGTTTATGCTAGGGATGGTCCTCTTTTGTACCCAAATACACCGAATCACTCCGAGCTACAATGGACCGACGATTTCCCTTAAGAGTCCAAAGTGCTAAAAAGAAACAATCTTTGAAGGGCTATTTTTCATAGACCGTGAGGCTTACAGACTCTTTGTCTAAGGCTATGGGATCGTTTTCGGACCATCTACAAAAAACTCTCTCAGTTTTTGCTATCTCAAAGATGTTTTCCTGTGGTGATGACTTTTCAGTGGAGGGAACAGTTGCCAGATGCAAGCAGTGTAAAGTTGCAAACTGGTGCAACTTTTATTTTGCAACTCGTACGACCAAATAGGCTGTTCCAACACGTCCAAATGGGTATGTTTATGCTAGGGATGGTCCTCTTTTGCACCCAAATACACCGAATCACTTTGAGCTACATTGGATCGACGATTTCCCTTAAGAGTCCAAAGTGCTAAAAGGAAACAATCTTTGAAAGGCTATTTCTCAGAGACTGTGATGCTTACAAACTCTTCATTTGGGATTGTGTTGGGACCATCTATAAAAACCTCTCTCAATTTTTTCTATCTCAGAGATTTTTTCCTGTGGTGATGACTTTTTAGTGGAGGGAAAAGTTGTCAGATGCAAGGAGTGTAAAGTTGCAAAGTGGTGCAAATTTCATTCTACAACTCATACAACCAAATGAACTATTCCAACACATCCGGATGGATGCATTTACACTATGGATGGTCCTCTTTTGCACCCAAATACGCCGAATAACTCCGAGCTACATTGGACTGATGATTTCCCTTAAGAGTCCAAAGTGCTAAAAGACAACAATCTTTGAAGGGCTATTTCTCGGAGAACGTGAGGCTTACAAAATATATGTCCAAGGATATGGGATTGTGTTGGGACCATCTACAAAAAACTCTCTCATTTTTTTCTATCTTAGAGGCATTTTCCTTTGGTGATGACTTTTCAGTGGAGGGAAAAGTTACCAGATGCAAGTCAAGTAGTGTAAAGTTGCAAAGTGGTGCAACTTTCATTCCGCAACTCGTACGACCAAAACGACTATTCCAACACATCTAGATGGGTATGTTTACACTAGGGATGGTCCTCTTTTGCACCTAAATATGCTGAATCACTCTGAGCTACACTGGACCGACAATTTCCCTTAAGAGTCCAAAGTGCTACAAGGCAACAATCTTTGAAGGGATATTTTTTAGAGACCGTGAGGCTTACAGACTCTCCGTCTGAGGCTATGGGATCATGTTGGGACCATCTACAAAATCCTCTCTCATTTTTTGCTATCTCGGATTTGTTTTCCTGTGGTGATGACTTTTCAGTGGAGGGAAAAGTTGCCAGATGCAAGCAGTGTAAAGTTGCAAAGTGGTGCAACTTTCATTCCGCAACTCGTATGACCAAACGAACAATTCCAACACATCCGGAAGGATACGTTTACGCTAGGGATGGTCCTCTTTTGCACCCAAATACGTCTGTAGTTGAGTTGGTGAGTTACAACATGGTAACGTTAATGGAATGTGGGGGCAACAAGATTTAAGGTTGGATCAAGCTTGTGCAAGTTCTAACAACGTCATCTTTAATTGTAATTGTGTTGTTTAAAGCCACCTAGCTCTCGCATCAAAAAAATCATATCCAATCAACTTGAACATTATGCACACCCAAATACCTTGTTTCCACTTTGCTAGATCAAAGACTCAATTACATTGGAAATGACCTTCACATGACCATTTTACACTTTTTTTTGGCAAAAGTGGCAAGCCACTGTAATTTATTATATATAAATAGGAGATATTACAAAACCTGGTTCAAATGAGCATACCAATAGGAAAGAACCAGAAAGAAAACCTCTGGTTGTAGCTAGATTAATTACAATAAGTTAATATAGAATTTTCCCAATAACAGTAACAAAGCATACACTTGGATATAAATGATGCCCATACACAGTTATGACCTTTTTACATTGTTTCACATTTCAAAATTCAAATTTTACAAAATTTTCCTATTGGAGGCATTCAGGGCACAGTCTTCCAAAAGAGTAGTATGTTCATGTTCAGGATTGACAAGCACCTATACAAACCATCAAGGTAGTAGTTAAACTACGTACAATAGAAAAGATGCTTAGAATAAAAGACACTTAAAATAACAAATCTATATTATTGTAATTTGTCACATACCTCTTCGATTGGATCAGAGCTGGCTATTGTTGTAGCAGGTCCATGATCAATCGTGCCAAAAAATATCACAAAAGTTGTCAAATGAGAAATTTATATTGTCACAATATAAAAGATGCTTAGACTAACAAATATATACTAATCTAAACAACCTGAATGATGATGAATTGGTAATGAAAACTATAAAAAAATGCTTAGAATAACCAATCTATATTATTCTAAATGACCTAATTGATGATAAGATGGTAATGCAAACTATAAAAGACACTTAGAATAACCAATCTATATTATTGTAATCTGTCGCATACCTCTCTAAAAGGATCAAAGCTAGCTCTTGTTGTAGTAGGTCCATGATCAATCATGCCAAAAATATCACAAAAGTGGGAATGAGAAATCTACATTGTCACAATACAAAAGATGCTTAGACTAACAAATCTATATTAATCTAAACAACTTGAATGATGATGAGTTGGTGATGCAAACTATAAAAGATGCTTAGATAACCAATCTATATTGTTCTAATCTATCGCATACCTCTCTAAAAGGATCAAAGCTGGCTATTGTTGCAGCAGGTCCATGATCAATCATGACAAGAATATCGCAAAAGTCAGAAAATGAGAAATATATATTGTCACAATAGAAAAGATGCTTAGACTAACAAATCTATATTAATCTAAACAACCTGAATGATGATGAGTTGGTGATGAAAACTATAAAAGACACTTAGATAACCAATCTATATTGTTCTAATTTGTAATGCTCAAAAATCATACACATTCCAAAATAAATAATTTCCATGGTCATTGCACATCACACATAACATTTTTATCCATAATTGTTCAAAGGAAAGTTCATTAAAGATACTCGATACATATAAATTACTTCATTAACGTTTCAAAAGAACTTCATATGTTAATGAGTTACTAAGTATATCTACATAAGGCCGTGACTTTACCAAATCTAGAAATAAAGGCTTACACATGAGTTATCATCACAACAATACATGTAAATTCTAATATTGTAATGCAAATTAAGGAAATAGAAGATCATAAGTGCACCCACAAAGAAACTATAACACTGAGATTTTCATTTGTGGAAAACCCTCATAGGGAAGAAAAACCACTCGTAAAAGTGCCTTAATGGCTTAATGAAATGCCTTAATAGCTGAGCCTTAATGGCTACATAGTTTCAATGATTAAGAGATGCCTCACGGGAAATGGTCATACTCTCTCATTTGACATGACCATTCATTACATATCTAGATATAACACAAGGTTCATATTGAAGTTCTTTAACAAGTCACATAAGTCTATGAGAAATATTTCCCAGTTTCACCAAGGAATCTTCCTAGCATATGGAAGTAAGGCAATGCCAACAATATAATGAAATGCTCCCAAGTATTTGCAAATAAGACAAGTACACTGAAAGTCATAAGCCAATCCACCTTTTGATTATAATTTCAAAGAGAGTTCAATAATAGGAAAATAAACTATAAAAGGGTTAAGTTCTAAGGAATAACTCATGTATGTATAAGATTACATATATAAGCTAGTGCATATATATATATAAATGAGCTTACATTCTTAAGAAAGTAATTATCAAATATTAACTATAGTGAAAGAGCTACTCTGAATCTAGATTATCATCAAAGATGTAGTGGTTTTCAATATAACAATATACAAGTATTAATTTAACAAGTATATCAAGATGGTAGAAATAAATTAAGGTAACTCTAATAGGAGTTCATAAGCTATAAATTTTCTCATTTGGTGGAATAAATAATTAATTATGAAACATAATTTCATCCTATCATATGATCAAATTATGCATTAAATAGTTTAACATGTCGATATCCCTTAGGTAAATATCACTTGTGTGCATATAAACATTTGATAACCAAGGAGCTATGATAACATGTCAACTAATGACTCAAGATAACATCTTAATTTATTCAAGAAAAGATAGTAATAAACTAATAAATTTAACAATATGATTACTAAAGCTAAATTGGTAGCTACTTGATCATCAAATCAATTCATTACATGATGTATTTGGTATTCAAAACTAGCTTCCTAAAACTTAATCTTACCAAATCGAGAGATGGTAACAAATACCAATTAAACAAAGTTGTGTAACTATTGTACTGTTATTCTCATAAAACTATAGTAAGTTAGCATGTTACCAACTATATGTATTTTCATGCTAATACTACTAGGTACTTCCCAATCTTTAAGTATCAGTCTGAATATGACTATATAAGTAGGTTTCGTTGCATGATAGTCTATATTAATAAGGTTAAATGTTATATAAATAATAACTAATTAATATTCTTATTGCTTTCCAAAGAACATAGGAAATAAAAATACAAGATTTTCTAAAAGAAGATTTAGTCTAGGAAAATCCTTTCACTGCACACTAACACAATTTGAGGGATTTCTTGGTGAAACATATTCTATATGCTTGGTCAATTAATCTGAATTTTTTCCTCCTTTCTGATTTGGAACAACCTTTAACTTTTATTCTAGCTATCTTACTTGCTTGAAAAACTGAATACATTGTATTTCAAATTCCCTTATAGATTTGAGCGTTTATATTGGAATTTTAAGGATTGTATAAAATAATTACCTCAACTAAAATAAAAGAAAGATCAATTGGCAGGTATTCAACCGATTAGAGGAAAATCTACAGGAAACGTTCTCAACCCTGCTCAAGTCAAGTCTATCCCTGCCGAGTAAATAAGGAAAAAGTGCCTAAGACAAAGACAATGAAATTTTCTATGTTGGAGAAATCGATGGAGAGTTAGCGGCCTTTTTCAATCATTTTAAATAGGGACAACATTTTTGAGGAGAATACAGGTGATAAAACAACCAATATTCTGGTCTAATTTCAGAAGCTAAAACAATTTACCCTTAGTGCATTTTGTAATCTAGATTCTTAACAAAGGTATACCATTCAAACTCTGTTATTTCATTATAGGATTAATCATGCGACTCATTCTTAGAGATGATCATAGTGCCAAGATTGAAATGATAGGAAGAAATGTTTATACTTTATGTATAAGATTTCCATTTTAAATAAATTGTGGCCACAAGGGCCAGTGCTACCCTTGGGAGGGATGCTTCCTGTGGAGGGCAGCGCCCTCTCCATAGGTCGTGGCCTGTGGAGGGCGCTTCCTCCACAGTGCAGCCCTCTCCCAATGGGGAGGGCACGAATCTAGAATCCTTTGCTTGAAGCATATGAATGCCAATTTCCATTACATAGACCTCTTAAAATTGACAAACTATTGGTATTTTTGTAGTTTCAAGACAAATAATTCTCACCAAATAGCCAGGAGTCCCTTTACTACCATAGACATTACTACCAAAGCTCTATAATGAAATAATTTCATTGAAATTAGTAAATAGCATAGTGCCACTACTACGTATATTGCCCTACACAAAATCAGATGTCAAACACTCATATTGATAAACATAACTGCCCAAATAAATAGACCGCAAACCAATAACCTCAGATCACAACAAAGTCAGCAAGATAGGTGTCCATAGCATAAGTATGGCTCAAATAGTTACATGTGCAAAAACCAACCCCAATGAAAATTCTATCTGTATAAATAAATTTGCCTATATCTCTCAAGAAACATTTTTCTTTTACTAAAAATTGGGACAGATTAGCAAATGAAAAAAATTGAACTCCAAGGCAACCTGCTGATGGCTAGATTTGTTACTTTCAGGTCAAACAATAAAATCTGGTAGACTCATCCCTCCTTTTAATTTTATGTGGTTCTAAATGGATCACATATTAGAAGTAATGGAAAGACATTAGATCAACACTACTAAGTCCCACATTTGGTAATTACTAATTCTAGAATGGATCACAACTTAGAAGTTAGAAGTAATGGCAAAGATTCAAAAACCTGAAAATTTTGAACTTCCCTTCTTTCCTTCTCTTCTCCCATTCTTGCTTTCCCTGGAATTCACTCTCTGTAGAAGTTCTTCTTGTTCCTCCTTCCCTTGTATTTCCCTTCTTCTTTCTGCCAATTCAGACTACTATTCTCTAGTACAATCCTCCCCAGCACACTCCTCTTTTCATTATATTTCTTGCGGGGAATAATAAAGATCCAGAAAAACTTATGTTACTTTTCTGTTATTCTCTTCTCCCCTTTTAAATATTTCTTTTAGTTTTCCACAATACCTAATCTTTAAAATCAAAAATAAAATTTATCTTCACATATGACATTTATCTTGATAAATAAAAGTAAAGAATTCTATTTTAATTGCAACTATGTTAATATTCACAGTAAATGGTGAGAGAAAAAAACCAATTTTAATTTGCAACTGAATTATTTATCCTTTGTAAGCAAATAAGGAAATATTATTCACTTGAAATTTAAGTGTTTACTCCAAATAATTAATAACGAAAGTTCATTCAATTAGGAATAAAATAATTGTTCTAAATTAACCAAGTATTATCATTTATTGGGAATAAATAAAATCTAAATTAAATTTTAATTAAATCCTTCTTTATTTTATTATACTTTTATTTCAACAGTAAATAATTTAATTTAACATTGAAAAATATGTACCATAAAAATAGGGGTTGTGACATAATTTGTCGCATACCTCTCCAAAAGGATCAGAGCTGGCTATTGTTGTAGCAGGTCCATGATCAATCTTGCCAAAAATATCGCAAAAGTGCATACAAAATATCACTATTAAAGACACCTGCATTGCAATAGTATATAAAATATCAGTATTAAATAAAGAACACGAATGAACTTAATCATAATGAACATAAGCATTGTACCTTCCATTCTTGAAAATGCTATTCAAGTGTGCCTGAAGGGTCATCTATTTGCTTAAGAGTATCCAATATTGCTTCATGATCAACATTACTAAGTGTCCATACATGAGAATGGTTTTGTGTTTCTCGTAGTCTTCAAATGCAGGTATGCCATTCTTTCTAATCATGTATGTTCACAACCAAGTTCCTACAACCACAACTGAACCTGTAGGATACACGGAGCCATCATCATCTTCCATCGGTAGTGTTAGCTTATAATTTACCCACACACATCAAGCTAGGCAATAGTTTGATCTCTCTTCATTCCCCTGTGGTGCAACAACTGCAAAAATATGTCCTAGCTATAGTAGATCTGAAAGCAAGTCGTAATCAACTGAACTTTCCATTGTGTCATTTGTCATGGATATTATTTCAGATAAAGGAGTTAGATATTGTGGTACCCATGTATCCACCCACTCACTTGACTTGCATTGATCCCACTTGCACTGAATACAACTCCGACAAAAACAAGCCAACTCTTGTGTCCAAATGGTCCATGTGCCTACATTTGAGCTTCAAAATGAATGCATCTTTGAAGAATCTTTGATTGTATGATAATCCAATCTGCCTCCCATTGTACCCTCCTCAACAAACCAAAAGAATCTGGGCACTGTTGAATCAAGTGTCCCTCCCTGTGACAATGCTAAACTACACCAATCAACAATAGAACGTGCATCGCTGAATTTTTCTCTTGAAATCTTCAATTGCTCCTTAACTAGAGCTCTCTTTATGCATGCACCTACTCCATCATGCTCCCCTTTCCCATGTTCAGCTTAAAAAAAACTCCAAATATGAGGTAGACCCCTCTCTACATGCATTCTACTCAACCAATAAAACATACGAGCATTCTTCAATTGACCTGTGCAATTATCTGACCAAATTAGATGTCAGCCCAGTGCTATATCATGCTCCTACAAGAACTCAAAAAAATTCTCGAAACAATTTTGGACATACTCGAACGAGTGAGATCTATCATCACTCATAAAAATGATACTCTCTGATTATCTTTCAATCCTCCTCTGTACTACCAAGTGCATGTCTAAATGTTATGTGGACAAAAATAGCAATCTCAATGGAATTGTAATACTGAGATTGTACCTCCTTTTCTGGTTGCAATCAACCACTGATATAATAGTGCTAATCAAAAAAGAGTCCTTACACATCCTAAAGTGTTGATCCAACCACTGAGACCTATGACTATGCCTTGCACACTTGTAGAAAAGGTTGTCCTTAAAATGGGTGATCCTACAATAGTGGTTTACAATTTTTGGCCAAACTGGACACTGATTTTTATTTTTTAACTAAATCTTCACATTCGTGCACCTATAGCGGTTAAACCATGAGGAATTTGAAGATGATGCAAACTAGAGTCTTGTCACATTTTGTCTATAAATTCTAAAAATATTTTTTTCAAAATTTTTGGAATTAGATTGCACTTCCTTTTCCATCTCCCACGAAAATTAGTTTTTCTCAAAAAACAACATTTTTAAAAAGTGACGCACACTGTATAACACCTAAATTTTTTTCCTTGAAAGATAAAATTCTAAGTCTTTTGAATTTAGATTTGTAACTCCGATATCTAGTGCTTCCACTTGGTTAGATATTTTTTTATTGAATATTTTTTCTTTAATCAAGTTTCAAAGTCAAATCAATTACAATTTAGACATAACACGACCGTATAACGCATAACTTTTATTGTATGTATCGAATTTTTATTTATTTATTTTTTGTTGTATCAAGGAATCCAATACCTGGTGCACTCAATTATTTTAATTTTTTTTATAATCTTTTATTTTTCCACATGTGCAGAATAGAGAGTTTTTTTTCGGTGAAAAACCTATATTTAATAAAACTTAAAAAAAAAATAGGTAATATAATAAAAAAATATTAGAATTATATTCATTAGATAGCTCATTTTGAGGGCAACTTGATACTAGTTGGGTTTCTGAGATCTCCTCCATTTTCATTCTCAAATCGAGCTTCGAAGTGCAAAATTCTGAGCAATTTTGGTGCCTGAGAGGATGTGGGTGAAAATAAGTGGGTTCAGTCGAACAAAAATTTAATGTTCGGTCGAATAAGGGTTCAACCGAATCCATTTGACATATAATAAAAAAATACATTTGAATGGGGTTTGCTTGAACATTCTAAAAATGTTCGGTCGAACCCTCTCTATTAAAAATTAATATTTAATATTAATATAAATATAAATTATATTCTTTTTAAATTATAATAAATAATATACTTATTATTGCAATATATTTTAATAATTATATTATTATTATAATATATAACTAAAAGATTATGGTTCACTAATATAATTAAAAGTATATAATTAAAAACTATATATATTATTATTATAATATTAAAAGTATATAGTTAAAAACTATATATTAATTTTTTCTAATCATGGTTTTTCAAATCTTGGATTTTCAGGCTCAACACGAGTGTCATGAAAACACTCTCCTCAGGTAGGATAACGAGAAGCTTTTCTTGGAGAACATGGCAATTAAAGAAGCCATGAGAAATCCCATATGCACCAACAACAGATCACCTATTGTTATTGCAGAAGTCTATCTTCCAGAGAAACAACTGCGTATTGAGAATATTCAGTTGAAAGATGAGGCCTGTTTGCACAGCCTAACTAATTTGATGATCTGCATATTCCATTTTTTTGTATTCTCAAAATGTAAACTGTGGTTAAAACAATTATGAGTCACTCCTTTCTTAGTTGTTCCTATTCTGATTCTAATGTATTTACAACCCTACGAACCTCCTAGATTTTATTTTCTCTAGAAATATTTTAACTGCAATGATTTTCCCACAATGATGAAATTGCTTCATATCATATACTGTATAAGATTTAGAGACCCAAAAGGTTATTTTATTCTGATGCTTTAAATCACCTAAGAAATGAAGTTGAAGATTCATTAGCTTTGTGCTTATGGGTATTCTTTAACTATTCTTAATTTTTTTTTAATGGGCCTGCATGGATTTTTTCAGCTGGAGAGAATGGAAAGTATGCTGGAAAATTTTAAGGAAGGCCCATATCATTGACTTGAGAGAGAAAGAGATATGGAGGGAGTGGGAGAGAAAGGGAGAGTGGGGGTAGGAGGGAGATACTTGAGAGAGAGAGAGGGGGGAGTGGGAGAGAGATAAAGGGTAGGGGGTATAAGGGCTTAGGGTTTAA
>VDFB02157019.1:0-13997 GCA_007258455.2 Sequoia sempervirens
GATGACATTATGGACAACAATAAAATTTCCCACTCTCCTAATCTCTCTCCTATTGGTAAAGAATATATTATGGTGTTACAAGATCCCATCGATTAGAATCACGAGGAAAAAATTATTGAACAACGAAACACCATCACGGCGAAGCAATAAAATCAAACCATTGATCATTCCCCTACTTGCAATGAAGTCATTTTGGAAGAACCAACCTCTAAATTTCAAGAAAATTTGATTTGTAGTTCTCCTAAAAACTCTCCTAATAGGGAAGGTATCATGGTGCAAGAAAACATCAACACTATCATGTGCAAACCAAAAATCAACCTCACTCTAAAGCATCCTGAATTGCTTGATATGGATTTACCACCATCATGGGAATGCTTTAAAAATCATGAAACCTTGAAGCAAATGTTAGGATTTTATGACAAGTCACCCTCTACTCCTCAAAAGAAAAAGGTTACATGTGCTATGATCAGTACCAAGAAAAAAGATATAGAAAGACAAAAAGAAAATTGAAGCCACAAAGTTATTGGAAGATGTTGTGGAACCTTTGATTTCATACCTATATCCTTGGGAGAATACAAGCTCATAAAAAAAGAATCTAAAAAGAGGAAAGAGAAACTGGTAACAACAATACAAAATTCAAAAGCATCCACTTCAACCACCTTAAAATAAAAGACAACATCCAAGGAAAACTTTGAGGAAATTGAACAACCACCAAATCCAACAAAAGTGACAAAACTTTTTGGAAGATATTTTACACTTATGACGCAACTTGGGAAAGGATGTGATGCTATAGAAAAAGGTATCCATGTCCCTATAAAGCCTAAAACGCAAGAAATTTCTAATGATCTTGGTTATTGTCTCTCAAAACAAAATCCTTCATTCAATTTCAACACTATCACAAAAGATTCTTCCAAGACAACTTTAACCTTGGTACATCCTAAACTGATAGATATCTCATTAAATATGTATCAAGTAGAAACTTTGTTTATTCATCAAAATATCATACTCACTATTGCATGTTTTACATTCATCGCAAGGGAAGCATATCATCATCCATTCTAGGCTCACCCTTGTCCTGCACTAAGTGGGAGTAAGGGGTTAGGAAGTCTTATCCCCATATGTCACTTGTCATTGTCTCTTTTGCTAGTCATTAACCTTTCATGAACATATAAGAGAAATCTTGGGATGTGGATGACATGCCATAAGTTGACTCGCATGTGACATACTTATTCATGATGTATCTCAATTCAGAAACATATTACTTGGAATAGGGCTTTCCAAGTTGGCTCTCATGTCTTCTTTCATTGGCTACTTTAAAGAAATTTCTCATAGTGTTGGTGTACCAACCGCTTTAAAGTGGGGCATACATAGATGACATCTTTTGGAAAATTTCATGGCATGATTTTCTTTTTTCTTGTGATGTGTCCTCTTCTTGGTGGTGTCATTTGGTTTGATGGTGTCCAAGAGTGTATGATCTAATGACATTGCATGATGTGAATGAGGCATCCCATGGGTGATGATCTAACACTTTGACTTGTCCTCTCTTGGAGACATTAGGCACAATGCTCCCTAAGAAGAAGACCTTACATGAACAAAGCAAAATCCCCCTTAACAAAATTTTTACATAACATTCAAAAGCATTTACAAAAGCATTACATTATGGTGCCTTATCAAGTTATCAGGAGCATAACTTTGGTATGGTTAGTATGATGAGAAGCCGACACACTAGCATGACTTTCTCATTATATGGTGAGAAGCCGACACACTGGCATGACTTTTTCACTAAACCACTTTGTTGGGACAACTCACCTCGTGGACGACTTGATGTTCTGTGTCCCCAAAGTGAGTGCATCTTTTCCATCTCATTTTTCTTTCTTTTAGTTCTATGGCATTGCATAATTTTGTATCTTGTTTTGCTACATATCATACACCTTGTGTGTGTCCTCTTGTGCTTATGTTGGTTTTACTTAGGATCTTGGATCCTTGGGGATTGACTGCTACCTTGATCTTTGTCATCCTTTGTTATCTTCATTGGTATGATTGGACCCCTCTTAAATGTCTACTTTAGTGTGAGTTTGAAGCAAGTTCACCCTCTCACTAATGTGGGGGCTAAATGTAGTGTAGAAAAATGGATCCTTTGACATTTTCACACTTGATATGGGAATAATTAATGATAAATTGGACATAATGTCGCCTTGATCTAGTGTTTTGAGGTTTTTTACACATCCACATTAGGTCTTGGGCCCATTTTAAGCTGAATTAACCTAACCATGTCCTAATTTAATGTTGTAAAATGTATTTATTGACATTTTCACATTGAATTTGGGAGGTTTGTAAATCAAGTGGACCTAATCTAGTGTTTTAATGTGTTTTATACATTCACATGTGATTTAGGGCCCTTCTAAGAGCTAAATAGACTCAATTTTTCCTTAATTTAGTATTGTAAATTTTATTTATTTACACTTTCAAATTGGATTTTGGACCTTATTTTATTTATGACCATTATATCAACATTAATAGGCCCCTATGACCCCATATTGTGCATCTTGAGGAATATTTTGATCAAAAACCCAACAAAATCAACAAAAAAGCTTAATTTCTTCATTCCCTAACATCCTAGCTAGCAAAATAGCCCCTATGGGGCCCATTTTCCACTTTGAGTGAATGAGTCCCATTTGAGCTATTTGCGGGGTTTGAGTGGGAAAAACTGGGTTTTAAGTTTAAATTTCTTCAATGTCGGCCTTGGGGATCAAATTAAATATCATGTGAGTGGATTGATTATATAAATGAGCTCTCAAATAATTATTTCATCCATCCATCATTCATTCATGTTATCAAGTCAAGCACTCAAGGGTTTAGCATTTCAAGTCTTTACAAGATCATAAAGATAGCATTCAAGATAATTTATAAGGCATTCAAGAGCAAGATTCTTCATCAATTGTTGCAGCACCTAAAGATTCATCATCGTGGAAAGGTTCTAATTGTATTGCTTCATGTTCATGCTTCATCATTTTATTTCATCATTTGGTTTAATTACCTCAAATGGGTTTGACCAAGGCAAACCCCTATTCCCTAACAATCAACATTTTCTCTCTCTTTCTTTGTGTGATTATAAATCTAGGTGCGTTGAAGGCTTGGAGATGATTGAAGAATAGGTTTCAAACTTGTTGGGGTCATCTCCCTATTATCAAGGCCAAAATATTCATAAAAGGTCACTTACAGCCCCAAAAATTAGGATTTCGAATATGGACACCTATAGGAACATATTGAGTAGATTGAGGAGAGTAGATCCAGACTTTGAATTTCTAGAAAAATAAAACTAGAATCATTCACCATTAATGGTGAATGAGTCCCATTGTAGGTGTTTTTGGATATTTTTGCAAATTTGGATACCCATTTTCCTGAAACTTGCTCTAGTACAATTTTCCAGATCTAGGACTGATTCACTCAGAATGGTGAATGAGTCTCACCGGGCCTAAAAAGCAACAATTTCAAAATTTCAGAGCTATTTCAAGTCTTCAACACACTGATAGGTGCTTATTTTTTGTTTAATAGCTTTTCATTTAGCTTTATTTGTATTTCTAAGTCATTTTCTAGATCATTTAGCATATGTTTGCATATCACATTGTGTTTTCCAACATTTCATGTTTTCCAAGTTTACACTTGGTGGTGAACCCATTTCTTGTTTCAATCATACCATAGGATATTCCCTTAGTAGATATCTTGCCTCTATTCCATTATTGGGGTGAAGATCTCTAGGGCATCCTTGAATGCTAGTTGGATAAAAGCGATGTTTTATGTCTTAAACCACAAGCAACATCCATTTTTCAACTAAATAGGTATTTATGAAGATTTTCATGCCTTTCCTTTCTCAAAATTCTCCATATAATTCTTACCTAGGATACATCCCTAGTAAACACAATTAAAAAAGAGAACATAACAAAAAAAATGTAACTATAATCTACTAGATAACCTGCTACAAGTAGTGATAGTTAAAATGGCTAAACCAGACATGTCATAACTTACTCATCTCATCAAAATAAGAAAGAAAATAGTTGAAGAAGCCTGGTCAGGAATAAAGTGAGAAAGGATATAAATCCAATACTAATGATATACTATCCTCATTGTAATCATAGAATCGTGTATATCTCATTAATAATTAGTAAATTGAGAGTGAAATCTATTGCCAATTGTTGTTATTGATGTCAACAATGATTGTTGGTTTGTATTTGATGTCAATTCTTAGTATGATTGCTACACATGTTTGTGAGATTATTGGAATTTATGTCATTGACAAGTTTGTTTCCTCAACATTGATTTTCGGTTGTCATTGTTGATAATATTTAGTTGGTGCTATCATTGATATATACAAGATGAGTTGTTGAAACTCACAGTTGGATGTCATGCCCTATCTAACAAGAGTTGTTGAAGCTCATGGTTGGATGTCATGCCATGTCTAAGAAGATTTGTTGAAGCTCATGGTTGGATGGCATGCCCTATCTAAGAAGTTTTATTGAAGTTCATGGTTGGATGTCATTCCTTATCTAAGAAGATTTTCTAAGAAGATTTGTTGAATTTCATGATTGGATGTCATGTATTATCCCATGTCAAATAAAGTTGTATTATGCATTATTGTTGTCAACAAATTTTTTTCATAATGATATATTCAAATGAGTATTAGAAGCATTAAGATGAGAATTAGAAGCATGATTGATTGAGGAGAGATGTTTTTTAAGTTCTACAGTATGCCTTATTATCTCCTATTGTTCCTAATGAAGTATGTGTTTTTGAAAGAAATATTTTGGTTCAGGAATTTTCCTTGAAGTTTACTGGGAGAATGCTCTACATTCCTCCACTGATGAAGATATGATCTTGTAGTTTTGGATCTAATATTAGTGCTTTGTGGATGTTGCACTAGATTATTTGTTCAGGTCACCTATGATGCTGTGGAGAGTTATGTGAATTGCAGAAGGTTGGAAATGTTGTTGGTTGGTTGGACTAGTCTGGGAAATGATCCACATTTCTTTGCATTGATGTCTCTGCTCTTGCAACTTGGTGAATGTGATCTTAGTGTTTGTGCAGTGTTTTAGTTCCAATTTGAAGTGTTGAATTGCCTTGCTAGTTTTTCTACTAATGCTACATCATCTAGCTATGTATAATGTGCATCTTGAATGTTCAATTCTCTATTATTGTTCATTCTATAGAGGCTATTGGTGGCATTACAGTATGAAATAAGTGTATTGAAGTGTTGTGGGATGTTCAAGGATATCCCCATGTAATTTGCATGATGCTAATTGGCTACTTTGGTGCCACATTGTGTCTTGTGTTAGCTTTTATGGCAATGGAAAATGTATCCCTCTACATTTTTGTGCTTGTTTGGGCCCTCCTTGTTAAATTAAGCATAATATTGCCTTGATTTATTGTTGTAATGTGTTTAGCACATTCACATTAGGTCTTAGGCCCTTGGAAGCTATGTGGACTTAGTTAAACCTTATTTAAGGTGTTGTAAAGTTTTGTACCACACTTTCACACTAATCTAGGGTTTTCATTATTAATTGGGCTTCTTTATGCCTTATTTGGCCTTATTTTGCATCCACAAGCCTTAATTAATGCATCTTTCTAAGGATAATCCTAACATAAATGACCATCCAATCATGATTCGGGTGTTTTTGGATTGTATGGCCTAGATTTAGTTATCTAGGACTCATACACCACAAGTCCCACCTAAGCTTTGGGGCCCTGATATGGATTTCACATGAATCTAGGCATTTCTTTAAAAATGTGTCCCATAGCCTAGCCTAATGGGACTCATACGCCACTTCTGGCATATGAGTCTCGTGTGGCTTAAAATTAAATTAAATTCAAATTATTTGTGGGATTTTATTCTACTAGATTTGATGTCGGCTTGTAGTACATTGTAATTTCAATAAATTTGGCATAAACAAGTATAAATACAAGGTTATTTCACTCATTTTCTCCTAAGCTTTCAAGTATTCATGCATTCTAGAAAATTGGAGATCACAAGAGCATCCAATATTTTACAAGAGCATTCAAAATTCTTCAAGAGCTGATTTTTAAGTGTTTGGAGCATTATTTAAGTATCAAGCATCATGTCAAAGTCACCATGCATCATGTTTGTGTTTGAGCTAAAAATTTTGATGTAGGGTTTCATGATTCAAGCAAGTACTCAAGTCAAGATCCACATCCATTGGAGCCACTTCATACATGTTTGCAGCATTTTATTCCTAGGGTTTGGTGAGTTGCAACATATCATTTTGTTCATTCATCACTCTTCCTTTCCATTAGATTTCATTACAAGGTTTGATTACCAAAATAGGGTTTGACCAAGGAAAACCCATTTCCATTAGAAAAACAACATTTTTCCCTCTCTTTAGTGTGTGATTTGTAGATCTAGGTTGAATACCTCTAAGGAGAAAGATTGGAAAGAAGTTGTCAAGTGTGAAAAGTCACCCAAGTTATCACCTTTTTTAGAAGATCATTAAAGGACACCTATAGATCAGAATTTAACAATTCAGATATGGAAATCAGGTTGAGAAAACAAAGCAGAGGTTGAAAAGCATATTCAGATCTTGATCCTCTAAAAAATTGAAGCAGGACTGATACGCCACTTTAGGCGTATGAGTCCTAGTATAGTCAAATTTCTAGTTTTCAAGTGTTTTAGACTTGTCTCTACTAGATTTTTGTTCTTTCCCAAAAACCCTAATCTGGGACTAAATCATGCAAACGGGTGTATGAGTCCCAATAGGCATTAAATTTAGCATTTTTAGCATTTCAGTCTTCAATCAAGCTTCTATAGGTTTCCAAGTGCCCCTCTTTACATTTCCAGCTTTTTATTCTATTTTGTATTCATTTTTAAGTCATTTAGTAAAGTCTTGCATATCATTAGGTGTGATCATTAGGTTTTGCATGTTACTTGTCTTTCCAAGCCCTAGCTTGGTGGTGAACCCCTCTTTAGTCATTAATCAGACCCTAGGACAACCTTTAGCAGATCTCTTTCCTTCATTCCATCCTTGGATTGAGATCTCTAGGGTTTCCTTAAGTGAAACAAATCACTAAAATAGGAGGAACCCTATCTCTTCAAAGATAGAAAATCCTACACCCTATTTCTGTTGTTTCATTTTGGTGATTAATTCTAATTTGGAGTGCATCATCACCCTAGATCTAGGTTGCATTAACATTGCATTAGGGTTTTGCATTAGTTAATTGGCATCTAGGGTTTTTAATTCTTGCATTAGTGAAAGTGCATATAGGTTGCATTTTTGTCTCTTGCATCATTAAATAAAATCTAAAATATGCATTTTCACTTAGTCTAGAAATCGTCCAAACTAGAAAGCATAACCTTCACTTAGAATTTTTTGAAATCTTTGTAAAAATCCTAAACTGGGACTCATACACCCCTTTAGGTGATTTAGTCCCAATACATGAGTTTTTTCTCGATTTTTGAGTATTCTGTGGTGATTTTTATTCAACATTTAAACCTCTTAGAAACCTTGATTGGGACTCATACTCCCCTCTAGGAGATTTAGTATCGTTTCAAATTTTAAACCGCATTTTCTAGCATTAAAAACTCTATTTTTTTGTTTTTGTTTGTTGCTATTAGTTATCTATTTTAGGTTGTAGATTTTCTATTTTCTTCATTTCATTGCATCTATCTTAATTTCATTTGAATCTGAATTATATCATAGCATTTATCTTTTGTTCATTGCATCTATCTTAATTTCATTTGAATCAAAATTAGAGCATAGCATTTATCTTGTGGTCATTGCATCTTGCATTTCCTTAATTGTCCCTTGTATGAGCTTTTCTAGTTGGTGTCCTATTTATAATACTATTATAGTGAGACATAGTTCGAGACTCATGTCATCTGGTGATAGCACAATCATTATGTATCTTGGGTTATCTAGCTCTTTCACTACTAGTGTTACCACTAGTTCACTAGGTATGGACCATACCCTTAACAACTCTTTTTCTTCAGGTAGTGTGATAAATGTTGAGACAATGGTTGCTAGTTTTTCACAAGAAAACATAATCCAAATTCATGAAGACTTATAAAATCTACAAAATAAAATAAGTATTGAGAACATTTCCACCACTACTATCCCTACCATACATAACATACATCGCATGCTTGAAAGTGAAGATGAAGTTGACCTTGTGCATAACATAGTTCATATTTTTTGAAAACATCTTACCTCAACCACTAGTTGTGCCTTACCTTTGAAAAATGTACCAAGCCAAGGAGGAATTCAAATCCCTCCTCCCACAACAATTGTCTATATTCCTATCTATACCAACCCTCAAGTTATAAGAACAATGCAACCTACTAGTAATGTGATTCCTTCCTTGGGTATTTCCACTAGCATCCCTAGTACCTTTGTGGCATTGCATGTCATATCTCCTACCACTTTACCACCTATAAGCATTCCATTCAATTGTCCCTCAAACACATACACACCTCCACCATATTCATCTCCATCTCAAAATGTAAACAATGATCCTCTCATTAATCAACTTTTGCAAATCGTTTCATCTGTTCAAAAGAAAGTTTCCATGATAAACCAAAATCAAAATGGCCAACCTACATATTATGTCAAAAGAAACCCCTTATCCTTGGAGATATTTAGAATTTTGATGCCACAAGGTATAGAGGTGCCTAGATTTGAGAAATATGGGGGGAAAGGAGATCCTTCTAACCAGGTTTCCGCTTATATCGCCTTATGTAGTGACTTTATTCTTGAGGACAAGTTCTTGGCTGTGCTTTTCCCTAGATCCTTGAAGGATACCTCATAATGGTTTTCCTCATTACCAAATAACTCAATTTGTTCATTCAATGAAATTTTTGAGGCATTTATAAACCTTTTTCAAGTGCATATAACTCCTAAGATGACCTTAGCTGATTTTATGAGATGTAAGCAAAAAGATGATGAAAAGATTACTGACTTTATTTCACACTACCAATCACTTTATTCCCAAATTGATGTAAATATTCCTTACCCTCACCTTCAAATGATTTTCATTAAGAACTTGCAAACTAAGATACAAGATAAGTTTACCATGATGAAGTTCCCCTCCTTTGTGCACTTGTGTACTTCCCTTCGTGATTATCAAAATTTGGTCAGTAGTCGTGAAACAAAATATACCCCTAGTCATCCTGAAAAGTCTAAATCCGCAAACCAAAACAATTATCAACCTTATAGAAAACATAATAAAGGCTTCCTTCAACTAAATCCCCCTCAACAAACAAATCAACTTGTTGATACCCAAGTAGCTACTATAAGGAAGACAACTCCTTTCGCATTTGGGGATCCAACTAGGAAATTCACTGCCCTCCATAACATAATGTCACAACTTTTAGAATAGAAAATGATTACCTTGCCTCTTGTTAAAACTCCTGATCCTAATAAACCTTTACCTCTGAACTTTAGATCAAATTCCTATTGCCATTATCACCAAAAAAATGGACATGACATGAAACATTGTAAGAATCTTAAAAATCTTGTGTAAGACCTCATTGATTCCGGTCGACTATCAATTGTTAATGTTAATGATCAAGGAAATAATTTTGTTGCCCCTCCCAACTAAAACTTGCAAATCTTTATCAACCCTATGCCTAATTATAACATTTCATTTGTCAAAGCTAGCAAAACTAAAAAGAATGATGTGATGAATGTTGACACAGATGGTGACAACAATGATACTATTCAACAAGATCCCATAGATATTGATGAACAAGGTCCTACATATGATATGGTTGGATTGATCGAAGTTATACTTCACAAGGGTCAAACTAAAAAGATTATTGACATTGCTTTCTCATCTAAAGATATACTTAAACATGCACTCAACGGTCCTCTTTACATAGTTGGTCAAATCAATGGCAAGCCCACTAATGGGATATTAATTGATCCCATCTATGAAGAGAATGTGATCATGAAAGAATTCTTACCAACGGTCCTCTTTACATAGTTGGTCAAATCAATGGAAATCCCACTAATGGGATATTAATTGATCCCATCTATGAAGAGAATGTGATCATGAAAGAATTCTTACTTGTGTGTGAGCTCTATCAAGAAACATATGATAGACTGAAAGCATTGATAAAGACGCATAATGGTTTCACTTTCCCTACGATGGGATCAATCACCATTCCTTTATAGATAGGACCGAAAACATTAGAGGTCTCACTCTCCATCATCTTGATGTCGGATCAATTCCATGTGAAGCTTGGTTACCATGGCTATGCTCTATGGAAGCCATCCTGTTAGTCGTGCATAAATTCTTAAAGTTTCCCTTTGACAATGAAATATTTACCATGCACCATAGTGGCTTTAATCCTTTGTCCTCTCTAGGGAAATTTTCATTAGATTTCTTTTGGCCTAATCCTATGGAACCTATTAAATCTCAAGAAGAATTCTTTTTCAAATCCTACCAAAAGTTCAAGGAAAAATGTATAGCAAAACTATCCCTTACAAACATGCCTCGGCCTATGGCTGAGCCTACCATCCTTGAAGAAACTATGGTTGAACCCAAATAAATTCCAAACAAAAAATACTAATATAAGACAAATCCTTTTTCTATCTCCTATAAAAGACCAAGAGATAATTTGAAAACAATCCCATTATGCCCCCTAAAATAAAACAAGTTTACCAAACTACAGAGAAAGTGGTTGAAAAACCTTCCATGGTTCCTTCTGTTCCTCCCCTTAGGGAGGAAAAGAAACATATGGTTGATAAACCCGCTCCTACACAAATGCAACTTGGAAGTAATAAAAGAAATAGAAATTCTAGAGAAGGTGTAGATGTTGTGCTCTTGCTTGAAGGTTAAACGAAGAAACAAACAAATAAAATCAAAATCCAAAATTGACTGAAGCAAAACACGATGAGTCTCCCCCTTCACCGCAACAAAAAGATACCATACCACAACTGCAACAAGAGCTAAATCCCTCTTTAGATATTATCATTTGACCTCCTATTGTGATTAATTTAGATAACGATGAGGAGATTTCTAAAATTGACGATGAGCTGCATAATGAATTGAATACATTATTTTCCTCTTCTATGAGCTTACATTATAATTCTCCTAGGAAGAGTATTGAACTTGGTGACAGTCCTAGTTTGGTACTTGCTATTATCCCTTTGGCTAGTTATTTTCCTTCTATATATGATGAACATTATTGGGATGTAAACAACCTACTAACAAGTTGACTCGCATGTTCCTTACTAGTCTTTTACGTTATTTCCTTTTCTTTCATGTGATTGCATGTGCATAATGTGATCCCACGTACTATCACTAATACATTTGACTACAAAATATGACAAAACTGTCCAACGAAATATGTAAAATTCGATGTTCGTCAGGTGCTTGTAAAATTTGATGTGTAATTTCCAATTTTTTGAAAGTTTATCCCTAATGTTTGTCAAAATTTTGACGAACCTGGGGTTTGTCAAAATGTCGGCTATTATTTTCGTCGAATTTTTGACAAACATGAAAAATTTAAAAAAATCAAATTGTGGCCAACATAAAGAAAAGTGAGTTCGTGCTTGATTTATTGCGACAGTGTTTTGCTCTACTTGAGACAGTTTGTGGAGAACTAAGGACGATTTTCTTAGGAAAAATCAAAAAAATTCAAAGAAGATATCACCGGGTTGAGGGGTAGTCATTGTCTTTCGGAGATTCAATTGTGAAGTCAGTTGTAGTTCTGAGGTTTGAAAATCATATTTTAAAGCAACATCTAATCAGATTTCATTTTTTTTAGAGATTAAGGGTTTTGAGAATTTCATGTCAGTTTTGTTGTGTGGAATCACCATAAGATCTATGAGAGGAGCAGTTCTTGTGACTATAATTATGTGATCCATAAGCGTATTGGTCATGTGGAGCAGGTTGTGCTATAACAAATACAAGATGCATTCATGTGTGACCCAAGTTTAATGTGTGGCTATGTTGTGATAGGAAATGGAGGCACTCATATAATGTAGTTAGTGCGGGTTGTATAATGTAGGTGTCAATCATCATTGGGTGCATTCAGGTTGTCTCAAGTTTAACAGGTTGGGATGTAATTATAGCATGATCGAAGAGTGATTACCTCTTGCTGCAATAAAAAGCCTATAACTCTGGTTGATATGCAGAGTGGTTGTGTTATATCAATTATGTAGTGCATTCAAGCACAACCCATGTTTAATGGGCTATTCTAAAGAGTGATCAAGATTTTCTAAACCTTATGAATGTTACTTGACATATATTTGCATAATCTCAAATTCCTTTAGAGGCTTTTGAAGTATCAATGTATCCTATATAGGGTTTAGAATGATTTATTTTAATTTAAAAAATAAATAAATGATGTATTTCCCTATAAGTAGATAATGTGGAGATCTCCTAAATTTTCACCAGTACACTATCCTCTTTGGCACTGTATTCATTACTTGACCTACTAAGGTTTTGCATGTGACATCTTTAATATCTTCATGACCATGGCTTTTAAGTAAGATACCAGGTCTTTGCTTTAATCCTTTTCATGGTAACCCTTGAGTTCCATAATCCACCTTCAATCTCTTCTAAGAACGCTATCTTAAGCTAGACTGCATAGTATGCATATAAAGCAAGTCCTTCATACCTGCCATTATTCCAAACCACCACTCACTACCTTAAAATGTTGCCTCCATAAGCACAATAGCATGTTTTAAAATCATGGTTGCCAATGATTGACCATTAAGCTCACCACTTTCATCATGAAGATACAATGAGATTTTTCTCTTCAAACTCAAGGCATTATGGAAGATAACATTGTGAATTGTTTGTTGTATAAGATTCGATTTTCTTGCACATTTACTGCTTTGCTAACTTCCTTTAAGACTGGGTATTGCACCCTCAGCTGCAATCTCAAACAGCTCACTCACTATCACTTGAAGATTCCTTTCATGAGCATCCTTCTATAAAATCAAACTATGCCCTATAAACCGCCTACTTACTACAGGGGACTCATTGTTTCATGGTATTGTAGTTCTTAAGATCCTTCAACCTTATTGACACTGCTGCAGTCCACAAAGGTATTATTCACTATTTTCCCATCTTTGGTGAGTCTCAAAACACTGCTCAAACATGCAATCCAGTACCTCCATTATACAATATTAATGGCTAAGAAGAAACATTGAACCTATGATTACCACTGTTACTTCATTTGGAAAGTCATTCCCTGATTGCATTTGCCTTGTCTAACACTACCAAAAGCATTTGAAAAACCCTTAAGGTTAGCAAGGGGTAAGGAAACTCACAGTTAAAATCTCCACTTTACTATGGAAGGTTTGAGCTTTATTATCTTGTCACTGCTTAGCCTATTTTTGACTGTCACATCTCAAGTGACTATCATTCTTCTTACCATAGATTGCATTTACAAATGTCAGTAAGCTACATAGTCTGCTTGTTATTGGCTACAATCTTTAGATTGCAAGATGTTGTTATTACCTACAATGTCTCAATCTTTCTGGTATTGCAATCTCACTAATCCACTATAGTTATTGTTTATGTTTCTACGGAGGCCTAGGGTTTGTATCCTAATCATGCTCTTACCAATGCTTCTGTTGTTTTTTATTAGGGCTCTCTCAATGTTGAGGGGCCTAGGGATAAGCTCATCATAAGAAGTGACAAATTGCATCTTTAACTAAAAGGATAAATCCGTATTGACATTAGCAATGATGATTCTGACTCGTTGCTCCTTAGGAATGGGTCACTTGCTCTTACTAGCTTGCTACCTCCATTGTTGTAGGAATTTTGTGATCAAGTTCAATATTAGATTTTAGGGTCTTAACAGTTGGAAATCATAGTAAAATCAGAATTTAATAAGTTTTGGAATTAGCATTGTAAAGTGTTTTTTAGGGTCATTAACTTCAAACTATCTTCTCTTTTGCAGGGGTGGTTGCATGCCAAATTTTTTTGGTGTACATTATCAGAATTATTAAACTATGTTACCTGTCTATGAATAA
>VDFB02157020.1:0-26510 GCA_007258455.2 Sequoia sempervirens
GACTGAATCAATCTGATAATAAACCAAACTATGCTTAAGCATATTACATCACAGTATCACAAAGTTAGTGCAATCTTCTAAGGAATTTGAATAACTTAAAATTGGAAAATTTCATTAAAGCACCCAATTCTGGTGCAGCTCTAACTAATCTTTCACCATGAACACACTGAAATCGTAGATCGACACGCATGCATGTTCGTTCATCACATTAATATCACTATGGATAGAGAAATCATGAAATCTGGAAAATTATATTGTTGTAGTTCCAAAAACAAAATCAACAATTTCTCCCCCCTTACAAATTGAGAATGGCGATCTAATGACTAACAAGCAAAGGGGGTTCCGGGATCATTTAAAACTCCAGAACCTTGTTAACAGGACACAACAAAACCTACAAAAACACAGAAACTAACTAGGACGACAAATGACAAAAGGCTTCTAACACAACTAGGAATGCGATGACAAACACAAAAAAAAAGACAAAAGAGGAAATGATGATGAACAAAGGGGCTTCCCAGCTTCATCAAGCAAAAAGGTGGGCTGTGCATGCAAGGTATAACGAGTCCTCGAAAGTGGAATTAGATTTCAGGTTTATGATTCCAGCCTCCAGGACATATGAGGTTTGCTATTTCATTTATTTCATTCCTTGTAATTATATATTATATGATGTGGTATCTCCTAATCATACTTGTACGATAGGGTAGCAGTAGCACATAACCTTTGGCCAGTCTTACAGTAATTTTGTGGATTTTCTATTATATATTTCTAACTGCATAAACATGGAAGGGTATTTTAGGTTTGTGACTCCAGCAGCAAAGGAGGAATTCAAAAGCTGGGCACATTGGTATACAGTTGGAAATAGTGTGAAAAGTCTCTGTAAAGGCTTGGGAGTGCAGAAGGATATTTTTGAAGGAATACCCACATCAGACGAATGGAGGGCCAGAACAGCAGCTCTGAGGCCTGGAGGACCAATTTCAGGTAGGTTTCTCTTAATCAATTGGCAAGTTGCTTGAAATATTGAAGATCAGAAGATCAGAATACTCGATTAACCCAGTAACTATTTATAAAAATTCATTCACCCAAACTCTAAACCCCTTGAGATACTCAGTTTACCAGAATTTGTTCTTTGTTGGATCAACCAGAATTTTACGTTGGCCTTTTTTACAAAAATAAAAAGAACATATTTTACCCAATTAGCAAATTTCATAAACAATCATTAACACAAAATGTTAAACCGCGAAGTTATTAGATTTCCCAAAGCTTGTAGTTGTTGGATTCACTAGAATTTACAATATTCTATTGTTTCACGAAATTCCATTAATATTTATCCCAACTTGTAATTTTCTGAGAAAATCATTGACCCTAAACTCTAAACCCTATGTTATTGGATTTACTAGAACTTGTAGTTATTGGATTCCCCAGAACTTAGAATTTCCTATTTTCACACAAAAAATAAAAGAATAAAAAAATTCTTCCATTGGCAAATATTTATAAAACAATCAGTATCCTAAACCCACGATATGTGAACTTGCCAGAACTTGTAGTTATGGGATATGTCAGAATTCACTATTGGCTAGCTTATCACACAATCCGCAGGAAACAGATTACCCAGCTAGCAACTTTTCCAAAAATCATTTGTACTAAACTCCAAACCCTAAGCCTATTGGATTCCTTCACTAGAACTTGTAACTGTTAGTTTCAGAGCGAATCCTATGTTTTTTATTTCCAAAATCTTAACCTATATGATATTTAGCTATCTACTCGATAGGTCGATACCTTATTCTGTAAGGGAAAAATTCACCAACTATTCTTTATTTGTTGAAAATTACAATATTTCTATTTTTCTTGCAGCTAGGTTTCTGAGCTCCCACCCTACTGTTGTTGTCGTTGGAGGATCTGTTTTTGCTCACGGGGGCCTTCTTCCTGCACATGTGTTTCATGGGTTGGAGAGAATGAATGAGGAGGTGAGAGATTGGATCAAAGGGGACAAAGGCCCTAGGGGCCCCTCTTTTCTTCATGGCAGAGATGCTGTTGTGTGGCTGAGGAAGTATTCAGGTAGATCTTGTAAAGGGGAGGAGTGCCATTGTACTCTTTTGGACCAGGCCTTGGCTTCCATTCCTGGAGCCAGCAGGATGATTGTGGGTCACACCATTCAGACTGTGGGCATAAATGGTGTTTGTGGGAATCGAGTCATTCGTATAGATGTGGGGATGTCTAGGGGTTGTGGTAATAGGATTCCAGAAGTTTTGGAGATCAAGGGGGACAAAAATCTCACAGTTCTGACTGCCAATCCCATCTACCAAGCTAAACAAGAATCAGTGGTTGACAAAAACGAGAAGCCGGGACTTGGAGTTCTGCTGTCTGAGAAAGGACCCAGAGAGATTGAGGTAAGGGTATAGTTCAGTGGCCTTTTGCCTTTGAAATTGTTTTTCAGATGCTTTTCACAGTGCTGGATAATCCATTATTGTACCCAAAATGGTGAAAAATGACCAGTCCTGCTTAAAACTCTCTCTTAAGCTGTCCCTACGCAAAGCCAAACTAGCAGTTTTTGTGAATAAATAGATTCTAACTCTTGGAGGAAAGGCATAGATAGTTTCTACCCTTTATGAGGCTCCATTTTCCTTGTTAACACTTCTTCTCAGCTGATGTAATTCATGTTTTTAAACGTAATATAATATGCATTATGAAATGGCAGCAATTGTCTTTGGAAATTGGAAATGTGGTCTAGTGGTAAATATTTTTTAAATTGCTGATGTATAACTGTTCAGAATTATTTTTTTAAGAAAAAGATGTCTACACTTCAAAGTAGATGCAAAAGCAGAATGCTGCACTCATCCCCTGTCAGTCCAGTGCCTAGCTTTCCTGGTAGAGGAGCTCTGAGTGGTGACAACTCCGGGTTTTCTTCCTGTATATGAATTAACATGGAATGTGTGCTTTCTCCCGAAAAATAAATGTTTTTAAGAATTCCAACAGCTGCTCAATTGTGTGCTTTCTCCCGAGAAAAAAAATTGTTTTCAAGGATTCCGACAGCTGCTCAATTGTGTGCTTTCTCCCCCCAAAAATACTTCTTTTTAAGGATTCCGACTGCTATCCAATTGTGTACTACTTATTTTCTCGATTATAGTCATATAAAGTAGGAGTGTATATATATATATATATATATACACGACATTGGATTTGTGCTATGAACTGTGGTAAAATCATACAATTTGATAATATGAGATTTCCACAGTTAATGAGTATGAATATAATGTAGTATTAAGATTGTTTATGGATTTATTATGTATATTTTTTCAATCTAGAAATAATCTTATAATGTGGACCGAAAAATTTATGTCAATTATAAACATAATGGTTTTTAGAAATAATTGTGTTTATTATATTTTCATCAATACAATGTTTCAGATTATACTCAATGATCTATTATCAAAATGAAAGAAAAAATAAATAAATGGATTACATATTTAGTTCAATAATAAGACCAAAATGGTAAGGAAGGGTATTCTAGAATGTGTCTTAAGCTGAGAAATGTACACTATAAGAAAAAAAAAACAATAATATTAACAAAAATTAAATAATATACTAAACTTTTCAGTGTAGTATAATATAAGAAGCAAAATATAATAAATGATCATATGATGTGATAATGTAAAAATACAATAATTTAAAAATAATATATATAGTTGGTATGAGTTTTCCACAGTTCATGAAGTTGATTAGAGCAAGTTTTTTTATTCTACTGTGTATGTTTTTTAATCGATGTTTAGGATCACACTCAATGATAGGAAAGTGTGGAATTGGAGTGCAGATAAGGCCTTAAAAGGGGAAAGAGATGAGGGAGAGGGAAAGTTGAACAATTAAAAAATTCAATTAAGAAAAGTTGACAATGACTGATCTTAGATGCCCCAACTTGCAATTAAATTAGAAAAAAATAAAGAGAAAATTTAAGGAAGCAACCAACTTAAAGAGAAGGAAAAAATATATGCATAAATATATATGAGAGAAAATATGTGTGTGTTTGAATAAATGAGAAAGTATACATAAAATTAAAATCTTAAGTAAATAATATATATTTTTTATATGTTAAGTGAGAATTCTATAGTGACCCTCTCCCATATGAAAATGTTCTACATATAACTAAAGTCAAAAAGTCAATACTCATAATAATTCAATAAAACATATACATCCATCATCAACATCTAACATATAATATATAATATATGAAATCACATATAACTAAAAAACCAAACATCAAAAGAACTCCAACTCCATAACATTCTAACTTTTTGAAATCCTAAGAAGATTATAAAAACAACTAATCTCTAGGCATACCTCTCTTTAAATTACACACACATTCTCTAGGCATAAGGCCAAATCTTGCAAATAAAGTGCCAAGTCCAAATATTTTTTCCTATAGGGATAAAAGATAATCAACTCTTAAATGTAGGGATAAAAGATAAAAAGATAATCTAACTCCTAATGTAGACCTCCTTGTGTAGCTATCTTTTAATGACCATGTCTCACCTCTTGTCAATTTCAAGTCATTTAGATATTTTAGGGAAATATTTGTGGTGGTTGCCTTATATTAAACTTGTAACTATTGTAGTGGTTTAGAGGGGGTTTCCCTATTCTAGTCTAAGGGTTTTTATTTATTTGGGGGTTTCATTGTCAATAAATGGAGGGATTTTTTGAGTTTGTTCTTTTGGTTTTTTTAGAGAATATATATATTTTTGCATAGAAAATATAAAATATGTTTTGATGTGCATTATGTTGATTGTTAGTTTTGTTGTGTTTGTTTTTTCTTTAGGTTTTGATGTGTGTTGTTGAATCATATTTATTCTATACTGTAATTTCTTTCTACCATATACTTTTAGTTGTGTTGTAAATTTTGTCTGCCATATATAGAGAGTAAATATGTAGCTATAAAAGGTTCTCTACATTAGAAAAAATTGCATCAGGTTTGGTATCAAAGCATCTAAAATGCTAGGAGTAGAGAATTTATGAGAAGAGTTATGAATAACTAAGGGGGTAGCTATGGTTATGGTCATGGATGTAGAGGTCAAGTTGTTTTATGTTGTGAAAAATAGAATGACCAAGTTGGAAGAACAAGTCTAATAAAGGAAGTGACAAGCAAATAAAAGATAAGCAATGAACCTACAAGAATTGGAGTTTGAGTAGGAAGAATTATGGTGGATATTGTAGTAGTATGAGGAAAACAATTATTGGAAAGCAAAGAAAAATAAAGTTGAAGGAAATACAATCAAGGATTGTTAGAAGGTAATAAAGACTAGTGGAAATAAATACTCATCCTGTGAGCAAGAGCTATTTTTAAGGAAGAAAGTCATATAGTCTAAGATTAATAGATTGTTAGAAGGTAATAAAGACTAGTGGAAATAAATACTCATCCTGTGAGCAAGAGCTATTTTTAAGGAAAAAAGTCATATAGTCTAATATTAACCATGGGATAGAACTATTGAAACAAGGGACCATTAAATCCATTGAGGAGTTGGTAGGATTATTAGTGGATAGAAGGTGCTTAAATATGATTTGCAAAGAGTTTGAGTGAAAGGAGATGGATGCATGAGATAAAGATGTTGAGTTGTGTTATCCCCAAAAAAGGGGAAAATATTGATGATTATAATGGAACAGGAGAAAAGTTTGAAAACTACAATAAAGAGGAATGCAACCTATCACTAGAGGTGGCCCAAAATCTTGTGGTTGTGGAAGAAACCCACATTAGATATGAAACAACAATAGAG
This sequence comes from Sequoia sempervirens, assembly GCA_007258455.2. Lineage (NCBI taxonomy): Eukaryota > Viridiplantae > Streptophyta > Pinopsida > Cupressales > Cupressaceae > Sequoia > Sequoia sempervirens. The sequence continues at coordinate 5,760 of VDFB02157020.1, forward strand.
ATGAAGATATTTGGGAGTCCCATATTTGATGAAGCCAAATTAGTTTTAGAGAACATAGTAGAGAAGGAGTAATTGGAGGGATTTTTTGAAAATCCCATAATTGATGAAAAGAGAGAAGAAGACCATCTCTTTCTTAGAGAAGAAATGCGAATGAATGAGGGAAGGACTAGAGACATACTTTTGTTGTGCAACAAAGGAGGATGGTGCAAATAAAGAGTTGTGTTGTGAGAACCAAAAATTTACAAACATTAGGTAGAGCTAGGAAATGAAGACCTAATAAAAGAAGATAAAGTGGAAGAAACCGATAACAACAACAATGGAGCATCACAATTTTTCCTATTAAAAGACAAAACAAGCAATGGGAAAATCCATAATAGATTTTAGTGGAGGAGGATAAGTAGAGGTGGATTTAAGCTTGCAAGAAGCTAGGAAAATAGGGATAGAATAATTTGGCAGAGAAGGATATTCTATGGTCCAACAAGTAGTTGAGAGCAAAGGAAGAAAAATGTGAAAATTCATAGAGGTATCTAACTTGGTGGAAGGGTAGGCCATGGTAGTTAGCTTCTTGAGTTCTTTGAACTAGGAGATCTTAAAGTTTGAAATGATGGTTAGGATAATGTAACTACACTTTTAATGACTGTCATACCTATTGTCAATTTCAAGTGATTTAGATACTTTAGGGAAACATTTTTGGTAGTTGCCTTTAATTTAGTTTGATTGTTGTAGTGGCTTAGTGGGGGGTTTTCCTATTTTAGCATGGGGTTGTTATTTATTTGGTGGGTACGTTGTCGATAAATGAAGGGATTATTTTGAGTTTTTCCACCTAGTTTGAGAAAAAACCTTTAGGGAAATATTTTTGGTAGTTGTCTTTAATTTAGTTTGATTTTTGTAGTGGCTTAGTGGGGGGTTTTCCTATGGGTTGTTATTTTTTTGGTGGGTACGTTGTTGGTAAATGAAGGGATTGTTTTGAGTTTTTCCACCTAGTTTGAGAAAAAACCTTTTCAATGAATGTATGTTGTTCTGTATAAAAAATAATAGAACATATTTTGTTGTGTATCATGTTGGTTATTAGTCTTTTGTATTTCTTTCTTTTCTAGGTTTTGTTTTGTGTTGTTGAAGCACATTTTTCTTTGTTGTAATTTCTTTCTACCATATACTTTCAATCATGCTATAAGTTCTTCTTGTCTTAAATCTTGGAGATAAAACATGTAGCATTAGAGATTTTGTACATCATAAAATCTACATAACATCCCGAGCCACCAAAATTACCTTGATCTTCCTCTAAAATTTCACCCAAAAAAAACTCATCTAAGATGATTTGATTGAGAATCCTTTCTTGATAAAAGGAATTGGAAATTCCACTCTCCAACTTGCAAATAAAACCCTTATAATCAAGACCCTTGTGCAAACAACATTTAAGTTTGCATGCCCTTTCTCAATGAGCACTTCCTTGACAAATGAAAAGTGGAGAGTTTGGGAATTTTGAATCTTATTCATGGAACTATCAAACACAACCCTCACATAAAAAAATTCTTATTCAAAAATGCCTTGCTTCATTATTTCTCCTCATATCAACACATAGACACAATCTAGAGAGAAAAACATTATCAAAAACTTGCATAACGAAAACCTGTTGAGAAATGTGACTCAAATTTACTGGCTTGATCAACTTCCTGGAGCAGTTTTGTTCTCCTTCTTCATTGGCCTGAGTTAAGTTGTTGGTTTTGAAGTTTATCTAACTGAAGTCGTGGGGTTCTAAAGTTTCATAACCTCCCGACTTAGCGACTGTGAAGCAAAGCCTACTTCCTTTGTTGTCGACATGTCGTGGGTCTTGGGAACTTCACAATCTCTGACATGAGGTTCCAAAGTTTGGGTTTTGAGCGACAGAGCGATCCCTTTATCGACATGATGCGGGTTATGGGAACTTCATAACCTTTTTCAAGAGGTTTTGAAGTTCGGTCTTCCAACAATATAGCGACTTGGATGTCGACAAGTGTGGGAACCACTTGGAGTGATGGGTGACCTGGTAGCCTGTGAGGGTCATCTTGGTGGGACCCGATAGGTTGGTGGATCGTGATGAAGGCCGACAGGTGGCGGTGACATGGAGGACAGATGGCATGTGGGGCCATGTGCTTGGTGATCTTTGGTGAGACAGTAATGAATGTTTCTTCGACTAGGTGGCATGGTTAGGTGGATAACCCTAAGTTCGACGCTGGAGATTTGTTTGACTGCTTATCCAACGGACAGGTTTGAATGTTGGATGATGGTGTGTGGCTCGAGGTGAAACCTTAAAGGGGCACGATAGTTGAATAGTCAAAGTAATAGAGAATGACAATTCTCTCGAAGTAGAGCGGCAACAACTGTGGTTGTGGACTGGTTGAGTATCTTGCCATGTAGGCTGAGAGGTTGGGTGCCGAACTGGCGGAGAGGCTGGGAAGCCGTGCAGGCCGTGGTTACCGTGGTGTTGGGCGTCGAGCAGGCCGAGATGTTGGATGCAAGCCGAGAAGCCGGATGCAAGCAGAGAGGCCACAAGGCTAGGCGTGGATAGGCCAAGAACCTGGGTGCATGTTGTGAGGCTGAGTGCAAGTTGAGAGGTTGGATGCAGGCCGAGAGGCCAGATGCAAATCAAGGGGCTGAGTAAAGGCCAGGTGTTGTCGAACTAGCCGCAAGGCTGGGAAGCCGAGAGAGAGATGGATCTCACAAAAGGTGAAGCCTGAGTGGCTGTGTGACAAAGAGGCTGATGGTCGAGCTGTGTGGCTGTGTAGCCGAGTGAGATGTCTCTCGCTGAGAGAGGTGGTCGAGAGGGGTTATGCTGACGATTATTCTCCATAGTGGAACAAGATGTAAATCTCTTGTAAAGGTCCTGAGCCTGATATTGTATTGTAACTATATTTTGTTGTTGAATAATATAATGGCGATCTGGACTTTTGGAGTGTGGGGTTTTTTACTTGAAAGGGTTTTCCCCACATATATTTGTGTGTTAATGTCTTTTGTTTCATCTTTCATGGTTGTTGATTTTGTTTGTTGAATCTATTAATGGTGTTGTTGAAAATTTTTAAGCATGAGTTTCTCTTAAAAGGATTAATGTGGGAAATGAATTGTGCCTGCTTCCGCTTTATGGCATAGTAGTGTGTGTCTTCTACTAAACGAACTATTGATCTCAGATGTTTCTTTCTAAGATGCCCGTCCATATTTCCCAACAAGTCATATCAGAGCCTTCTTCTGGGTTTTGTTTCTCACTGGAGATGCTAGTTCTAGGTATTCCTTCTATGAAGATTTCTTAGTCTGCCAGGCTTGAGGAAATCTAAAGGAATCGACTGATGTATTGATCCTTTGGCGAGTGGAAAATCTAGTTGTTTTGTTTAAGTTTCTGAGACAACATGCAGCATGGAAGATGGTGAAGATGGAGAAACTGGAGTTGGTCATATTGAAATGATGTGACCTAAAGATTGTGAGTTGGCAGTGGTATAATCCTGAAGCATAGGGTGGAATATTTTGCTTCGTGGTTGTGTTGCAGCAAAGCTTTCATATTGGTTGTCTGTGTGTGAGGCTCCCTGATGATATGGAGAAGCTTGGGTTGTTGTTTAGTCATGGAGTAATGTGCTTATGCTAGGTGTTTTTCCTAGTATTGGAAGGCACAGTCTTATGGTACCTCGATTGCATGAAGGCTATGGAGTTGATCATTGGGTGATCTGGAAGATCCTGCAATAGCTTGTCTCCCTTGGATGCATGTGCATGTTGGTGGTTTTGGAGTTGGCTTGAAATAGGCTTGGAGTTCCTGAACTGTTGTTTCCTTTTAAGGATGGTTTGTACTTGTATGACTTTGTGGTTTTGCAGGTTTTACACAGTCAAGCAAAACTTGTGGTTATGTGGAGTTGTTGTTAAGCTATTTTCTAGACCCTGGCTTTTGGGGTGTGACTAGATGAGATAGTTGTAGTTTGGCATGGTTTGAGGAGGTGTGATGTCTTCTCTGTATGGGAGTGTTGGTACGAGATTTTTCAGTCAACATTCTTGTGGTGGTACTTGTGGGTTCCCTAACTATGGTGCTCGTTGTGGACGTGATTGGCGAATCAAATATGGGCTTGGTCTAGTGTTTAAGTCATGTTGTCTATGTTGTTATTCTCTTTGAAATCTCAGTTTTGTTGTTTCCAGTGCGATGATGGGTTTGCATGTTTCTGTTGAATGGATCTATGGGTTGTGCAATGTTGTGGGTTGTCTTTACCTACATGTTTGTTGTGGGACAACTTGGAAGTGGACTGCTTATATCTGCAAGATCTAATTTTGTGTTGGTGCAGACTTGTCTGCTGGCCTTGTCTGTGGTCACTTGTGCATTAGTGTAGTTGCTTTGAGATGAGAGGATGGATGGTCTGAGTACCTAAATAGTCAGTTATGGGGACCTGTAGCATGTTTAACACAATGGCATGGATAGCTTGAATACACAATTTTGTGTAAGCTTTTGACAATGATGGTTTTGTCTGCTTGGTTGGAGATCTTGGTGTTGCTTGGTATTGTTGTCAGATGGACATGTTGTTGTGTGGACCTGAAGGATTTTTAGTTTAGCAGATGTTTGGTCATGATGCTTGGAGGGCTCAGTTGTCACGTTTCAATGGAAGCTTTAGTAGTGACTATGGATTCATCATGTGGTGGTGAATGATCTTCTTTAGTGTTGTGGATGTTACTTGGAGGGACTCTTAGATCTTGTTGCTACAGAAGGGTTCTTTCGCATTTGCATGGACACTATGTGAGGATGTGTAACATCTCGAAGCCATGGAGGATTCTTGGAGTCTTTGGTTGAGGTGTTGGCAGTGCTTGACAAGTGATGTTGGTTTAGAGTTTGTGTTGTTTCATGTCATGGTATACTCTTGATTGCGTATTAGAGTTTTGGCATGATGCATTGCTCTTGAGACCATGGTATGTTCACCTTGAGCATGGGATCTCCTAAGGGGGATGGTAAGATCATGGTGTCATGATAAGTTCCTAGTTCAAATGATTGGAGCTTTGACAATGGCCTTGTAATTCTTTGTGATTGGATGGATTAGCACTTGCTATGTGTGCTATTTTCAATTGTGTGGGTTGATCAGTTGGATGGGAGCAGTCAATTTTTTGGCTGCTATTCTAGCTGATGTTCTATCTTGTTTTCTTGAGAATGACTTCACAGTTGTGTTCTAGTTTTACGTCTGAGCACAATGGAGTGGTGGCAGTGTTGGTTCTCTTGCCATTTGTAGGATCTGATGCTTATGTTCTTGAGAATGGTGCATGTACGCCTTGGCTCATTCCTTTTCCTTTGGTGGATGGCTGGAATTGTTGCCTGAGTTGGTGGACATCTTGGATGTCGTTGCAGGGGTCTTGGTTGGAGCACATAAGCATTGTTTAAGATTCTTGAGTTTTCTTTGGAAGGAGCCAGTAAGTTCTTCATCAAGTGGGAGAATGTTGAGAAATGTGACTCAAATTTACTGGCTTGATCAACTTCCTAGAGCAGTTCTATTATCCTTCTTCATCGGCCTAAGTTAAGTCGTTGGTTTTCAATTTTATCTAAATGAAGTCGTGGGGTTCTAAAGTTTCATAACCTCCCAACTTAGCCACTGTGAAGCGAAGGATACTTCCTTTGTTGTTGGCGTGTCACAAGTCTTGGGAACTTCGCAACCTCTGACATGAGGTTCCAAAGTTCGGGTTTTGAGTGATAGAGCGATCCCTTTATCGGTGAGTCATAGGTTCTGGGAACTTTACAACCTTTGTCAAAAGGTTTTGAAGTTCAGTCTTCCAGCGATATAGCGACTTGGATGCTGACAGATGTGGGGACCACTTGGAGCGATGGGTGACCCAGTAGGCTGTGAGGGTCGTCTTGGTGGGACTCGATAGGTTGGTGGATCGTGACAAAAGCCGACAGGTGGGAATGACGTGGAGGACAAATGGCATGTGGGCCCATGTGCTCGGTGATCTTTGGTGAGAGAATAATGAATGTCTCTTCGACTGGGCAACATGGTTAGGTGGATAACCCTAAGTTCGACGCTGGAGATTTGTTTGACTACTTATCCGACGACCAGGTTTGAATGTTGGATGATGGTGTGTGGCTCGAGATGAAACCCTAAAGGGGCGTGGTAGTTGAACAGTCAAAGTGATAGAGAATGACAATTCTCTTGAAGCATAGTGGCAACAACTGTGGGCATGGACTAGCCGAGTATCTCACCATGCAGGCCGAGAGGATGGGTGCCAAACTGGCAAAGAGGTTGGGAAGTCGTGGTTACCGTGGTGTCGGGCATCGAGTAGGCCGAAATGTTGGATGCAGGCCTAGAAGTCAGATGCAAGCAGAGGGGATGCAAGGCTGGGCGTAGATAGGCCGAGAACCTGGGTGCATGTCGTGAGGCTGAGTGCAAGCTGAGAGGTTGGATGCAGGTCAAGAGGTCGGATGCAATCCGAGAGGCTGAGTGTAGGTTGGGTGTTACCGAATTGGCTGTGAGGCTGGGAAGCCGAGAGAGAGATGGATCTCACAAAAGGTGAAGCCCAAGTGGCTGTGCGACAGAGAGGCCGAGAGGCCGGTGGTTGAGCCGTGTGGCTGTGTAGCCAAGTGAGATGTCTCTCACCGAGAGAGATGGTCGAGAGGGGTTATGTTGCCAATTATTCTCTAGAATGGAACAAGATGTAAATCTCCTATAAAAGTCGTGAGCCTGATATTGTATTGTAACTGTATTTTTTTGTTGAATAATATAATGGCGATCTGGGCATTTGGAGTGTAGGGTTTTTTACCTGAAAGGGTTTTTCCCACGTATATTTGTGTGTTCATGTCTTTTGTTTCATCTTTCATGGTTGTTGATTCTGTTTGTTGAATCTGTTAATGGTGTTGTTGAAACTAGTTAAGCATGAGTTTCTCTCAAAAGGATTAATGTGGGAAATGAACTGTTTCTACTTCCACTTTATGGCATAGTAGTGTGTCTTCTACCAAAGGCACCACTGATATCGGATGTTTCTTTCTAAGATGCCCATCCATATTTCTTGACAAACTAGAACAAAGATGGCTACCAAACAAAAATGTAAGAGATGCATTAAAGAGCACACCAAGTAAACTAAATAAGCAATGCATCACAAGAGTGAGGTCAACCAAGGAGCCATATGCTTCAAGATGTGTTTGATGTTCATTCCACACTAGCCCAATAAACATACCCAAGGCACCACAAAAAGTGATGATTAAAAACCATGTCTTTGTAATGGAAGGGAAAAAATTAGGAATACTAATGTTACTCTCATGCTTGGTCTATTTGGCTAAATCATCAACAATATTCCAATTATTTATATCTATGCTAACCTTATTCAAGAATGGAAATTGATCATCCCCTACATTGGTTAACTTGTCTGCTACTCAATTATCTTCACAATAACAACAATTAAAGGCAATTGAGTCAACATGTTTACAAAACCTCTAGGCTTCATCAACAATACTTCTCAAGTACCAGCCTTGAAGTTGAATTTTCACTAGACCATTAAAGATAAAAAAGGGAATCCCCTTCAACTTGCAAAAATCTTCCACCTTGAAGCCATCGCTACTATGATTCCTTCCAAAATAGCTAAAGCCTTTGCTTCATTATTAGTTTTGAAGCCTAAAAATCAAACTACCCCTTCCATAAAATCCCTCAAAGATGATCACAACATCAATAATATCTAAACCGAGATTACCCCTCATAGACCCATCAAAATTCATTTTTAAATAATTTCCATCTCTTGTAGAATCCAAAAGAATTCATTATGCACTTTTTGAGTATCTATTAGCCCTTAATGGACCTATAAGATTACAAATTTCCTACTTTGCAATTCCTAAGGGAGGCACACATCTCTTTTATTGATCATGTTGGGCTTGGTGGTCTCTTTGTTAGGATAAGGTTGTTGAACACCTTGCACAAGAAAGAATTATTTTAATATGTGAAATAAATATTTATTTGTGGTGCATATTTAAGAGATGTGTTTAACCACATTAAATATTTATTTGGGTCCACTTGTAAAGTTGTATATCACATTGCTTAGATATTTTGTGTGCGGGTTGCATATGAGAAACAAATTAATATAGAGAAAACTTAGTATCAAAAAGTAAATATCGAGGTCAATGGTTTTGTCTAGTTATGGTTTTCAGACACGTGGTTTTACCCTTACCACTTGGTTGTTTGTGTGAGCTTGATTCTATAAATGCAAACACATGTTTAGTGGTTAGGGTTGACTCATTGGCTAGTTGGTTATTTGGCTTGGTTGTCATTGTATGAGCTCTCTTTTTGAGTCTATATGTGAAGCATGGCATGTGATGTGTGGTTACAGTCTTGGACACATGAGGATGTATTGGAGGAGCTTGATGTTTCATAAGTATTCATGGAAACTATGTAAATGTATTATAATATTTTCATTGTTGAATAATACATTGAGTGTGGATATTTTTGGAGGTTGAGTTTTTCTCTTTTGATGGTTTTCCTAGGGTATATCTTGTGTAATCTTGTGGTATGTATTAGATATTTTCATTATGGTTATTCTATAAGCTTGTATGCATGCTTTTGTCTCATTGTAATATGTAGGAAATGATTTGATCAACCTAGTAATTTTTTTAACGTGCCATTGTTTCTTTCCAATTTCCTTTTCATTCATCCCAAAATTTCCTTGTTCTCTTCCCATATAACAAGTGATGGTAAGCAAGTTTCTAATACTAATCTCTCTCTCCATATTATGTTTCTTTTTGCAATACCAAGCTAAGAGGTTTTGGAGCCAAAGTCTAAAGCATATTGTACAAACATCCACCCTTGTTAGCATTCTTACAAGCCTTACTATTGATCTCCAATTGTTCTTCATGTTGGTGATCTAAGTTGTTAGTCCCAAATTCCTGAAGGTTGGTTTCTCCCTAAGTGCTAGGGGTGTCAAACTTAGGGAAAAAGATACAACTTTATGATTAGGTGGGAAACTTAAGACCAATTATTGAGGTGGGTAGGACCTCCTTCACTTTTAGCTTTTATAGATCAAGGGGGGCTTCCTTAAGATGTTATAATTGAATAAAATCATAACATAAGAGTAGTTTTTCTACCAAAAACCATAACCACTACACAATGTACCTCTATTTTGATTGTCACAATGTACATATATGTTGGTTTGAAAATGCAAGGTCAAGCATATTTACTTAAACAAATTGGAAGCTTACCATGGGAAGTGTTTGAAAATATGGGTATAAAAACCCCTATATGCAACCATAGAAACTAGAAGTGAGATATTAATGAAGGTCCCAAAAAATAATATATCATTTAGAATGTGCAAGAAAACTAGGTTCTACACATATTCTCGAAAAGACATATGGAATTGTAGACTATTGAATGAGCAATACTTAGTAATCCTTAAATAACATGAACATTTATTTTACTATTTTAAAAAGGCACTTCACAAAATTATTCTGATGATTTTACAATCTTTTGCTTATTTAACTTATTACAAATACATTAGGAAATGAACACACTACACATAGACACTAAATTAAGGTCAATTTTCTACTTTGTATTTGTTCTTTAGAGGTTACAAGGAGTTTGTTGCAAATTTTGAGTAAACCCACATAGACTATCAAAAATTCAATATCCAAACAAGAAATTGAAACCTTGGGGCTTCCTTTGAATAATTTCTCTCTTCTACTCATTCTTTCACTACTCTATCTTTGTTTTTCCATTTTTTCCATCCTCCTAAAATGAAGTTCCCTATTTTCTTTAATAATTCAAAAAAGAGCATGGGACTATGTGTAGACACCTAAAAATGACTAACTCAATTCTCCCAATTCAACATAATTTCTTGTCATCATCTCTTGTCAGTCCCTTCATCACTATTAATTAAATAATTTTTAATTATTTAATTATTTCACCATTTTTCCTCATCACTATTAATTGAATAGTTTTTAATTATTTAATTAACTTATCATTTCTTCTTATCAACACTAATTAAATATTTTTTAATTATTTATTATTTCTATTTTTTCCTCATTCACATTAATTAAATATTTTTTAATTATTTAATTAGATTTCTAATTATTTCTCTATCCACATTAGTTAAATAATTTTTAATTATTTAATTAACTAATATTTTCTCTAAAATTAAATAAATTATTTAATTTACTTAATTTGACTTTTCTATTCCTCTAAAAATAAATAAAATCAATGTTTTATTCATTTCCTAAATATATCATTCCATTTATATTCTTTCATCTCTAAATTTAGTGACCATATCTAAATTTAGTGAGTTGACTGAAAAACAACCTCAATTCACTCTCACTCACTTCCACTTCATCCACCCATGTAGCCAATCATCTCTTTCATGTAGCCACTTAACTCCTCATCTCAGCCCTTCATCCTCACACATGACGTTGCATATTCATTATGATATCTCAACTATTCTCATCCATTGATCTCTCCAAACATCCTATACCATTGATATGACATCAATAAAAGATATAGAACACCCATCATTTATCCATTCAATCTCCACAAATTTTGATAAATCTTGTATCCATATTATACTCATTTTTGTTAACAAGATTATGCTAAGTTTTTATGAGCAACCCACATACTATCAAATTAGCATTATAACATACAATGGAGTAAGGTTAGGCATGTTAATGGAGGTAAAGTAGTTTAATTCGATTTGCTTTCATGATTGTGCACATGTTTTATTGAGTTAGGTTATTGATTATTGGAATTGAGTTTTTTATTACTTTATTCTCATTTTGGATTGTAGTAGTTCATAATTTTCCTACATTCTAGCATGCTCGGTGCAACCCACATCCCTAAAATCTAACAGTTGCATTGAGTTTCCATGATTTTTAGGCCACAAGTGCAGAGTATTGCATTTGATCCTGAAATGATGCATCTACCAAAGAATCAATGCTTTTGACAATAGAATGGTACTTTTGACAAAACTTTGGTGCATTTGACACTTATAGTCACACATCTAATCTCTTTTTGTTTTGTGTTTGCAAGTGCAAGTTACCAAAATGACACTTTTGATAGTAAAGTGGCACATCTAATAAGTAGAACAAAAGATAGTGAATCTAACAGGTAAAGTGACACATTTGACAAGTATATTGGTGCTTTTGGTTGCAGTTTGATGCATTTTATTGTGACAATGGTGCTTCTGATTCTATCAATTTTGATTGTTTTAACCTAATGTTTGCATGATCTTTTGAAACTAATCGAATTGTGTAGCTTGGTGATTGTTGGGAGAAGATAGGGTAAAAACAAACTACTAACAAATTTGGTGCAAGATTTTTATTATTTTTTATTAATTAGTTGCACAATTCATTTGGGTCTTATTCAGTGAACTTTATATGTTGTGCTTGATGAAATTTTAATATGTATGCTCTCCCCTTGTTCCTAGTGTGAGCCTAGGGATCAAAAGAACTTTTTTGTTCACATATTTGTTAAGTTTACCCAAGAATTATTAGTTGAGTATGCTCTCTTCTTGTGCTTCATGTGAGCTTGGGGATCAAAAATACTAGTACCTTCTTCTTTTTATTTATAGTAGGAGGCTTACTTGGTGATTTCATCACCTCAAGGATGATCTTAATCACTTTTTCTTGCGAGGTATACAAAGGGGGGGGGGGAGCACAATTTGTATGTCAAAGTGTGACCAACATTGTTCAAGCCAAGCCATAAGACCCTCAGTCCACCAAGACTTGTTTGGTGAGAAGAAGAAGCGAGACCCTTCTAATCTCAAACACTATTGGATGGGCTCATTTTTCTTTAATACCCCTGCAAAATTTTGTTTTTGGAGGCCTCATAACTTTGAATGTTAATCTAGCTATGGTGTAGGGTATATTATCATGCCGAAAGTTACTCAACATGTACCATCCTAAGAAGAGATAAGATTTCTTTGGAGGTGTAAAAATCTTCAAGGTAAGGGGAAAGGTGAGCCCTTGAGCAATTGGAACCCTATCTATTCCCTCTTGAGAGTGGGATTTTCTTGAGCAATCCTATTGTATTTTATCGCTTAAGACCACCCTAGTGAGGCGCACCTTTACTGAATAGTTAGGCTTGTTATTTTGCTTGGCATGTTTTTTGTGAAGACTAGTAAAACGCCATTCATAATTGCTACCTTGAAATTATCAATCATCTTGTTTGTTGTTTTATATTTTCTGCCAACTTTTTCAAAAATCAATCCAAAAACTTGCAAAATTTTACCAATAGTTACATAGAGTTGCACTTATGAGTCCAAAACTATGCTTTTGAGTCTAAAATTGTGCATTTGAGACATCATGTTGCACTTTTGATCCCTGATATTCTATTTGTGAATCTCTCAAGAAGAATTGTGCATCTAATTTTTATTGTAGTGTATTTGATATCTAGCATGGCATATTTGACTATCTTTTGGCACATCTAACTATCTTGTTGCACATTTGATTATAATTTAGCATATTTGATTATCCTTTGGTGCATCTGATCTACATAATTACATATTTGATCATATTTTGGCACTTTTGATTTGAGACTTGATTAAACTTGCTATGATAATCTATGACTTTTCTGATAGAGTTTTGCATATGATACTTTGTTGCTTTTGAACCTTCTTTGTCACTTTCAAAACCTACAATGGCACTTTTGATAGTAATATGGCACATTCGATCCCACAGTTGCGCTTCTAATTCATATAGTGACACTTTTGACCTATGTTAAGATTTCCAAAATTTTCCAAAAGTCAGCTTTCTAGAACTTTTGACTAGTCATACCTAAAATTGAAGACTTGTAGCACACTTGCCTTGTAATTACCATTAACTGTCCATCAACAAATTGAAATTCATATCCATTTCATATTTCCATTTTTGGGCTTTAGAGTTACTATCCTAAGCTTGGACAAACATTCTTATCATCACCATAATTAATCATCCAAACACACAACCAAAATAGTCATAATCTCATCTAGACCTTTCATCTTTTATCACTAGTTTAGCTTTTTACTTGAGAAGTTGCCTATTTCAAGTAGATAGTTGAGTTAGCATCAGTCATTTGTGGCAAAATTCACTTAGGAGCCATGACTGCTTCTATGTTAGTAAGCCCACTATCATCCTTTTTTCTTAGACTCATCAGTCTAGTAAAAGTAAAAAATAATCCAAATCTTAGCACTTATTATCACACGAAGATCTAGATTTACTTTGACTTATCAACATTTTATCCCACATCAATCAAAAACATCCTAAATCATCACATCCTTTTCACCAAATCTACAAACATCTTTAGTAGAGTCTATTAGAAACAACATACAACATATCCATATCAAATCACCCAACTCCCATCTTACATCCTCATATCATAAGGTTTTCCATTTTGTATGCCTACAACAAGGTCTCAACATAAGAAACTCATGGAGTCCAATCAAAGTGAGTCAAATGTTACACAACCATGGGTGGTACACAACTTGAGTTTGGAATTCCTTCTCATGTGTTCAAACCTAATGAGTACCACACACCACAACCTCAACCCCTAGAGATTCTAATAGAAGACATCACACATGAGTTTGATGAATTAACACAAGAGAAGTTTGTTTTTATGAATACACATGTCTATTAATTATAAATTAAAATATAATACACATATTCAAGAAAAAGGACACAAGGTCACTCCATAGAGTCACACAGGTAGAGCCTAGAAAGCTAGCATAAAAAAAAAAAAGCAAAGTTGCTAAGCAGTGAGATAAGTTCCAACAGGGGGTGGAGGAGGGTGATGTTAGGTACAAACCACTCATCTTCAACATTATCTTCTTATCTTTATCTTGTGCATCATTCTGAGTCGAAGAAATAGCCAAATCCAACCGAAGGATCCATTTGGAAGACTCAGGCTAGCTCCCACCACCACCAAATAAAGGCCAGCCACTACCGCCACAAGTCGTTGGCCCAACCCATCCCCACTCCCCCACTTAAGGGCCACCCAGAGGCAACACCTCCAGATGGAGGCGAGGTAGAACACCGCCATGATAAACCACCCCTACCAACAGAGTGGTAGCGATGAGCCTAGGATCTGGGAGACTGCCAACGTCGTGCAAAGAACTTTCAACCATGGCACCGACTGTGAGGAGAATGACAATGAGAAGTAGAGCTATCTGGTGGCACTCTGGCCACAATGCATGAGGCATTACCTAATCTAGTGGTGTAGGGTGATCTTGCATCACCCCAAAAAATGTTTTTTTTTAATAATTTTTCTTTAGTTGTTTTGAGTCCCATGGTGGTACGTAAGGCGTGTAAGATAATTAGAAGTTAGAGAAGGTGAAAAACGGTCACTTACTATTTCTAGTAAGTTGGACTAAACAGGCTCGTATGGACCTGAAAATTTACCCCAACGAGCGGAATTGAAAAATATTTTTGGCAAAAAAATAATCATCTCAATACCCTGTATGGTTTGGGAGAAAATAAAGTTTCTATCCCGATAAATTTCTCCAATGTAGCTACAAATTCAAATTTGAAAAATTTAGAAGCCCTTAAAAGGCTCGAAAAGTGGACGAAACGATCTTTGATGGTTTTAGCATTGTAGATATCTTTAAGATCTTTCCAATGATATATTATGACAGCAAATTGGACACCCAAGTCAAAAATTATGGCCCTGAGAAGTTGCCCCACTAAAAAGTGAATTTTGTTACAATATCTTCCTAGGCAAGAAATCAAACAATGGGACTTTTGGTGCCAAAACAAAAGGGAAAGTTACACTTTCTAGAACATTCTTGGGCAGTTATTGGGTGAAATAAAAGGGTTAAGTGGGGGTTGTAGAAGGTGGCTCCATTAGTGCAGATTGTGGCTCTGAATAATAGATTTTATTTTCAAAGTTGATTTGGATGTATTGAATCAAGCCCATGAGGCTGTAGCACTATAATTTTTGAATCTATAATTTCATTTTCAGAAAATAATTGAAAGAGGGTTGTTTTTTATCTTGCATTTTTTGTGTTGTTATTTGTTATTGTGTTCTATGTGGGTTTTGGGCAGTGTAGCCCTCATCAAGTGGTATCAAAGCGGGTTTTCCTGAGTGTGTAAACAAATCATCAAATGTGAGGCAATTTGCACTAGGACTTGTGGTTGTGGGTTTTTGAGAAAAATGATCAGAATGCCTCCATGAAGAAACTATGGTGGTGGAAGAAATATTGTACCAAAAGAGGGTTTTAGAGCCCTACAAAGACAAGTTCAAGCATTGCAGGAGGAGCTGCGTTGAGGGTTTGAGCCAAGAAGAGGATATGAAAGTGAAGATGAAACTAAGAATGAGGAACAGTTTGAAGAACAAGATGCAATAAATCCAGATCAAGTCAGATTATTTAAGGCCATCTCGAAGATTGGAAAAAGACCAAAGATTGATGTTTCTATATTTTCTAGAAATCTTAACCCAGAAGAGTTGATTGATTGGTCAACGATATGGAGTACTTTGAGTATGAAGAGGTGGAAGATCCTAAGAGGGTCAAATTTGCAAAGATCAACCTAAAGGGTCATGTGAATATTTGGTGGAAAGCTCGATACAACTAGAAAGAAATCGAAGAGGAAAAGAGAAAATAACCAGATGGGATCGAATAGTGGAAAAACTAAAAAGACAGTTCATTCTTGTGGATTATGAGCTAGATTTGTTAAATAAGATGCAAGGGTTGAAACAAGCAGGAAAATTGTCAAGGAGTATATAGAAGAATTATATCATGTCATGATTACAACAAGCCACTATGAGGCCAATAAGGAAAATGTTGCCTGTTACATAAATGCGTTAAATCCAAGTATTCAAGAAAAGTTGAGCCTAGTAAGAATGTCTACTATTGAAGATGCATATCAGTTTGCTTTGAAGGTAGAAGAAAAGTTGAACAGGTTTGAAAGCAAGCAAAGAGATGGGGGTCATGGTAGAAAGACTAGTGGATGACCATATGGAGGTCGGAATGAAGATCAAAAGAAGGGCAAAGGATCCAGTAGCAGCCATAACCAAAAAGGAGATAACACCTATCTTCCTCGTGATCAAAATAATGGAGACCAAAGAGGAAGAGGAAGATTTGGACGAGGATCATGAAGAGGAGGTTTCCGTAGAACTTGTTTCTAGTGCGGAGAAGAAGGGCATAGAGCATATGAGTGTCCTCAACATAAAGGAAGGGAAAATAGAAGACCTGAGGGTAATGCATGAGTTGCACATGTAGATGAAGATGTTGAGTCTTCACATTCTAAGGATGCAAAAAAAGGAGAGGTTCTTGTTACTAGAAGATTCTCGTTAAATGAGGAGAAAGGACCAACTCAAAGGAAGAATTTGTTTGACACCAGATGCAAGTGTGAAGGTAAAGTTTGCAATGTTATTATTGATGGAGGTAGTACTGATAACCTTGTTTCATAAGAGATGGTTAGTAAGTTGCAATTGGAGAGAAGAAGGCATCTGAATCCATACCGAATTGATTGGTTGCAGAAGCACCATAAAGCTTTGGTAAATGAACAATGTTTGGTAAAGTTCAAGATTGGAAATTACCATGACGAGGTATTGTGTGATATTATGCCTATGGATTATTGCCATATGTTGTTAGGTAGACTGTGGTAGTTTGATCGACGAGCAGCACATGATGGACATACCAACACCTATTCTTTGACAAAGGATGGAGTTCGTCATAAGTTGAAGCCCTTGAAAGAGGCAAAGGAAAAGGTATGGAGTAATGCTAGAATCTGTTTGGTTGAAGGAAGAAAATTTTTAGAAGGTATGAAGCATGAACATATGTGTTATGCTTTGATTCCTAGAGTTGATAGAGAATATGATAAAGAGATACCCATAGAGGTTTCACATTTATTGGATGAGTTTCAAGATATTGTATCTGTCAATGTACCTGAGGGTTTTCCTCTAGTAAGAAAGATTAGTCATCAAATGGACCTAATTTTTGGAATAGTTTGTTGAATAAGGCAACCCATCGTATGACTCCAGCAGAGAGTGAAGAGTTGAATAGACAAGTGCAAGAGTTGTTGTGGAAGGGATTGATTAGAGAGAGTTTGAGTCCATGTGTAGTACTTACAGTACTAGCACCAAAGAATGATGGGGAATGGCAGATGTGTACA
This sequence comes from Sequoia sempervirens, assembly GCA_007258455.2. Taxonomy (NCBI): domain Eukaryota; kingdom Viridiplantae; phylum Streptophyta; class Pinopsida; order Cupressales; family Cupressaceae; genus Sequoia; species Sequoia sempervirens. The sequence continues at coordinate 22,792 of VDFB02157020.1, forward strand.
GATTCTAGAACCATCAACAAGGTCACTATCAAGTATATATTTCCCTTGCCGAGAATGGATGACATTATGGATTGTTTGAGTGGAACTGAGTACTTCATGAAGATAGCTTTGAAGAGCGAATATCACCAGATCTGGATTAGAGAAGGAGATGAATGGAAGACAACCTTCAAAACTAAGGAGGGATTGTACGAGTGGTTAGTCGTGCCTTTTGGGCTAACCAATGCATTGAGCACACTTATGCAGCTTATGAATGAGGTATTGAAAGATTTTTTAAGAAAATTAGTTATTGTTTACTTGGATGATATTTTGATTTTCAGTAAGACATTGGAGGAGCACCTAATGCATATCCGAAGAGTTTTTGAGAAGCTAAGGGATGAGAAGTCGTTGATTAATTTGAAGAAATGTAGTTTTGTGAAGAGATAGTTGGTGTATCTAGGATTTGTTGTCTCAATAGTGGGTCCTAAAATGGATCTAGAGAAGGTGAGAGCTATCATTAAATGGTTTACCTCGAGGAGTGTTACAGAGGTAAGGTCATTTCATGGTATAGAAAGTTTTTACATAAAGTTTATTAAGAATTTTAATAGTATTTATTCACCTCTAATTGAAGCAATGAGGGGATAGAAAGGGTTTTAAATGGATTATAGGAGAAACAAAGATTTTTTATATGTTGAAGAAGAAAGTCATAGAGCAACCTGTTCTGGCACTTCCAGATTTCAATAAGGTCTTTCAAAAGATTGTGATGCTAGTGGCACTACCATAGGAACTGTTTTGAGTCATGATGGTAAGCCTTTTGCCTATTTTAGTGAGAAGTTGAATGATGCTAAGAAGAAATATTCTTTCTATGATCAAGATTTTTATGCTATAGTTCAGGCTTTTAAGAAATGGAGACACTATTTGCTGCCAAAAGAATTTATTTTATATACTGATCACTAGGCTTTGTAGTATCTATATAGTCAAGAAAAGTTAAATCAAAGGCACTTAAAATGGGTTGAGTTTTTGTAGAGTTATAATTTTGTTTTGAAGCATAGGAGTGGAAGGTCAAACAGAGTTGCAAATGCCTTATGTAGAAGGAAAAAATTATTGATAGAGATGAATATATAAATTGTTGGGTTCAATGAACTCAAGAGTTTGTATCCTGAAGATCTAGACTTTTCAAAGGCTTGGAAGGCTTGTTTAGAACTTGTTACATTGGATAGGACAAAATGGTTGGATTTCCTAATCTAAGATGGGATGTTATTTAAAGGGATTCAATTGTTCATTTCAAGGAGTTCTATGAGAGAGAATCTAATCAAGCAAAAGCATAGTGGAGGATTGGTTGGACATTTTGGTCAAGATAAGACCATTGCTCTTGTTAGTGAGAATTATTACTGGCCACAGTTACAACAAGATGTGAGGAAGTTTGTACAAAGTTGCAGAGTATGTCAGATGGCAAAAGGAACAAGTCAGAATACTAGATTGTATCAACCATGACTTGTACCTTAAAGGCCATGTGAGGACATTAGAATGGATTTTGTTCTTGGCTTGCCAAGGACACAAAGAGGGCATGATTCCATATTTGTGGTGGTGAATAGATTTTCAAAGATGGCACATTTCATTTTGTGTCATAAGACCAGTGATGTTGTTCATATTGCAGAGTTTTTTTTTAGAGAGGTGGTGAGACTACATGGTCTATTGAAGAGTATAGTTCACTACTAAATTTGACACCATTTTCTGATGGTTGTTCGAAAAATCTTTTTTCGGACAAGCGATGAAATGGAAAAAATATTTTTGTCGCTATTTTTTCATCGAAAGGTTGATGACGAATTAAACGTCGAAATAATGGCAAAGAATTGTCGGTCGTTGGCATCGTGAAATGGCTTAGAATTTTGTCAGAATATCGACGAACACTTCGTGTATCCACTGACGAATTACACAAGAAGTTCGTCGCCAGTTCGACGAAATGGGCAAGGAGTAGCGTCGAAACAACACCAAAACTTTGTCGAACGTGCGATGAAATAGGCAAGTAGTAGTGTCAAAACAACACCAAGAGTTCGTCGAAATTGTGATGAAAAGAGAAAGGAATAGCGTTGAAGAACACCAAAATTTTGTCGAAAGTGCGACAAAATGGGCAAGTAGTAGCGTGGAAACAACACCAAAAGTTCATAGAAATTGCAACAAAATGGGCAAGGAGTTACGACGAAACCTTCATCGCAACTATAGCAACTTCGTCGAACCTTTTCGTTGATTCGTCAGTGGGTTTCATCGAAATTGCGACGAAGCATCAATTTTTTTTTTTTTTAAATATTCATGGAAATGTACCATTGCGGAGACTAACGACTGATCATACATATAGACTGCATATTGGTTTGATGCTTCAAGCAATGCATTTCTTATATTGAAAAGTGCATTACCTTATTGAGCTTCTCTTTTTTTCGAGAATAGTTTAATATTCTCTACTTAACAGGGCCAACCACGTGACGGTGGAAGCTCATTTGGCCCCTCCTCCGCCCCTCACATCACTCTCAATTCCCCATACCCAATCATATAATATTAATCATTCATTCATCCATTAATAACATATAACATTCATTCATTCATCCATTAATAACATATAACATTCATTCATCCATTAATAACATATAACATTCATCCATTAACATATAACATTCATTAATTAACATATTCACATTCATTCATTAACATATAATATTCATTCTTTCATTTTTACATATTATCAAAAATATGGTTGTCATGATATGATTACAATCACTTTGTTTTTTGTTTCTTTTAAAGCTACATAAAGCTGGTGGAGTATCATTTTCTAAATCAATATTTGTCCCAGTTGTTACGCCCTCATTATGATCTTAATGCGCCTGCCTGCATCATAGCGTGGGCCTTCAAGGGGGATCTGCTGCAATAAGAAAAGAAATGTTAAACTGATATGTTTTATTATTATTGTTACAAGTATTTCATTAATTAAAAGAACATTAGAGTGGTTCTCTTTACCTGATGGGTCCACATCATGTTCCTGAACTTTTGTTATAGACTCATGCTCAACATGTTGAACACCCTCTAAATCTTGATCTGTAGTTGAAACATGAAAGGTTACATTAATTAATACACCAATTGAAATTAAATATGTTTAATAGAACATGAGGGTGGTCATGTTTACCTGATGGGGCCACATCATGTTCCTGATCTTCTCTAGCGATCATGCTCAAAGCGTTGATCATGCTCACATGCTTTAAAGGTGAAACACGAAAGGTTACATTAATTAATACACCAATTGCAATTAAATATGTTTAAAAGAACTTTAGAGTGGTCCTCTTTACTTGATGGGACCACATCATATTCCTGATCTTCTCTAGCCTGATCATGCTCTACATGCTCTAAAGTACCAGGATGCACACCATGACCTTCATCTGCACGTTGTGCTCCACCCTCACCAGGCTGCATTCCAATGTCATGTGCAGTATTATCATTGCTTGAATGTTTAAAACAAATAGGCATGTAATTACTCTATGGTGGAAATTAATATTGAATAGATTGCACAAGTATTCAATTTTAAATAAACTTTATTGAGTTTAGTTATTTGTGTGTCAGATGCAATGGAAGATTGTATTTGCCCAGTCAAGATTCTTAGGCGTTCAGCCACAACTCCATAGCCTTGCTAGAAGGCAATCTTCAGGTCCTCTTCTGTGGGAAGTCTGTTGAATTCAGAGCCCTACATTTTTGCATAA